>CAXKVW010000120.1:600000-772122 GCA_964058825.1 Carex arenaria | reverse complement strand
AAAAAGTAAAACGAGAAGTAAAAAGAGAAATGTGAAAAAGGACTCATTAACCTCTCACTTTTTTTTTTATTTGTTTTGGAATACTTCAAATGACTCATTAGCGGTCCCCACTTCATTAATGACAGGGGGATGAATGAGAGAAATGAAGTGGGGAATAGTTAGTCAGTCCCTAAATGAAATCTCATATGAAAAACTGTGATTAATAAAGCTATTGCCTAAGGGCGTGATTCATGCAAAAAAAATATATTGTCAACAATTCACAACCTATTAAAGTAACAAGAATAGTATTTCAGAATCAGTACTGTTAATTTATCACATGGCTATCACGCTCTATTTATTTGTACAACAAGAAAAGGTAGGCATTTCATTCCCACTATGAATGATCATGCATGATGTAGCTCATAGTGTAATAATCTACATGTACAACTTTTGTAGTACAAGGGCTAAAGGTGAAATTTTCAATGCCTTATTTTCCAAATAAAAAGTTTTCAGTCCAAATTTCTTATGGACGGCAACGAGATTGAAATTTCTTATTTTCCAACTAATTGGTCACAACTTTTTTTCTAATTTATTTTTCCAATTTATTCTATAAAATTCTATTTTATGTGTCACGTCGATAACTCATTATATTACCACAAAAATCAAGAATGTCCGCATTTTTTTCCTCTCTTTTAAAAAAAAATCTTCTGCTTCCCTATTTGTAATTTTGGCGTTTACAAAAACTTAAACGAGTAGCCCTGAGTTGATGGTGTAGCTTTCAGGCACCTGTGTGATGTATAAACACAATTAATGTCATTAATTAAAATAGACTTTCTACCATATATACTAGACCGTTTAGTATTGGCCAAGGGGTTGCCTCATAATGACTTGAATGGAACTTCCACATGTCTTGTGGACTACTACATAAACAGTAAGTATACACGGCTTAAAAATTGAGGGTAGACACGGTTTTTCATCGTGTATGAAAGAGTTGGTAAATTATACATCGTTTTAGAACCAAGTATGTTTTTTTCACAACCAACATCGATTTTTTAGTCAAAACATTCATACACAGTTTTACTTCTGTGTATGAAAACACCAATCATACAAGGTTTTAATTAAAAAACTGTGTATTATTCATATATTGTTTAAAATTCCAATGAAACACTAGATCTTAATTCAAAATAAACATTAAACTAAATTAAAAAAATTTTGAATTTAAACACAACACTTACTAAAACCACTACATTTATGAATATAGACAACATTTACAATTATATCACATATTATTAGCGATGTAATTATTAATTACACGAACAATATTCTAACTACAAAAAAAAGAAATACAACAAAAAAAATCTTATATCTGAGACTTTATACATTTACATGAACGAAACCTACAAAACGTATGCTAAAAGAGTTCAAAATCATAGCTCCACGGAGAGTAGATCCGGTTGTTGTCAAAGCACAGCGACGGTTGAAGAAGCTGATTTGGTCATGGAGCGAGATGGAGATTAAGGTATTAGAGTAATTAAGAGTGTTTATACGCAGGATTAGAATATTAGTGTAGTTTAGAGCGGTATCATAGGAGTTCGGATTGTAGAGTTCTAATCTTGATTGGAGTGCCACGGTGAGTAGATCCGGTCATCGTCAAAGCACAGCGATGGTTGAAGAAGCTAATTCGGTCGTGAAGTTAGATGGGGATTAAGGTATTCTTGTGATTAGGAGTGTTTATACACATGATTAGAATATTAGAGCAGTTTAGAGGATTTCATGTGAATAAAAGAGTAGATTTAGGAATTACGGTCATTTGACCCATTATAAATATGTTTTCTATCAATGCAATTGTTAATAGGCGTTTAAAGCCACTAACCTTAAAAAAAATCACAAAAGACATCTTTCATAACATAATAAAACTTTAAATACTAAAATTACCCCCCAATTAAACAAAAACCAAGTTCAACACAACTCATATCAAACCCATGCCTCCAAATTAAACCCAAATGGACCACAATGTCCTTAAACTAAACCCATGCCCCAATATTAAAGATAAGAACCACAATGTTTCTAAATTAGATATAAGCCGCAAAGTCTCTAAACTAGATCAACTGGATCCCTACAATCCTCCCTTCTTCTCATACTTTTGAAACATGATAATAAAGAATTTAACATGTTCTTGCATCCATAGAGTCGGATACTAAATTTCCTATATCGCATATGCATCATGGCATGTTAAATTTAAATACACATACACACGCTGGTGAAAATAAACAAACACAACCAAAACCATAATACTTGTCTCAATTTTAATCTTTCTTATTTAGTATTTGATTTTCTAGTGATGTTTCATTTTTTCTAATCCAAATTAGCGACCATCCACTAGCGTGGCATGATGCCCTATCTACTGGGGGTTTGGTTAAGGATTGTTCTAATAGATGCAAGGAGTTCCATAATTAACCCAAAGTTTTTAGACTTCACAGTTATGTCCGTCACCCGTAATCTCTGGTTTCATTGGGTGTCCGCAAAGTAAGGCAAAAGAACACGACATTGGACTAATCTCAATACTTTTAGGTTTCCTAATGTTGTTACAATTAAGGGTATATCCCATTAAGGATTATTCCAATAATTTAAGATGTCAATACCCTATCCTAACTTGGTCAATTTATTAGCTCTGGCTATCACCACAGCGGACTAAATTTAACCCAATCGAGGAAATAATTAATAGAAGATAATATGCAATAGTGAATCAAACCAAACAATAGTAATACAACCGGTAAAAAGACCAAAGTGTATTCAAAATCCAAATCCAAAGTGTATTCAAAATTAGGAAGATACTTTAATAATAATTAGAGTTGGTCATATATAGTAGGATGTACGAAAAGACCTCCCTGCATCTAGTTTTCTTGATAGAATACAACCGGTGAAAAGTTGGCCGAGTCAATCAATAGAAGAGAAAATCTAACATGCATCAGCTATTAAGCTCCACATATCATCTTCTAAAGCTAATTAAATTAACCTCTGTAATGCCAGAAGCACTGCAGTATATGAGAGAAAATCTGGTTCTGAATGCTGTTGTTTAAAATATTATCGTTAACAGAATTTTTTTTGTTTCCAAAATGTCGTTAGTGGTATTATTTACTAAATTTCGACATATTCTTAAGTTAATGTTATGAGTTTAATTATATTTTATTACTATAGATAACAAAAATCGGATCACTAGTCCACTTGCCCACTAATCCCGCTACGGCTTATTTTTTTTAATGATTTCAATCCCTTCTCTCACTCTCTCTTTTTTGAAAGTTTGGTAGTGGCTACCAAGATTGAATATAGATGTGTCTAGTACAACATTCCTACATTATTACATCAAAAATACACATCAAAATTAGGTAATGCTAAGATTAGCTCGAACCCCTTGTGGCAACTAGCGTCCTCCACAGTACCGACTCCAAAGAGTGGCATCAGCAGCTGCTCGATGAGCCACCACCGAAATAGGAAGCTTAGAGTTCCGGAATATGGCCTCATTCCTTTGTCTCCACAACGACCAAAGAACAGACATAAAAGCTGTGATCTAATCATGCCTGCTAAGACCTGTGTGACTACAAAAGTATGGCAGTGAAGCGTCCCAAGTCGATAGCACCGAGTGCTTGCAGTTCAACAGATATTGAAATGTGTCCCAAACCCGCTGTGCATTGACACATTCAAAGAAAAGGTGATGAGCTATTTCAAATGAGCAATCCTCACACATTACACATCACATTTGACAGTTAAACCCCCTTCTTTGCATCACCTCATGCATCAGTGGTCGATCATGGAGTAGTAGATGTGTGAAAATCCTCACCTTAGAAGGCGCAGCAGCTGACCAAATACCACTGTACTTCCATACTGTACCCTCGTCCAAGTGGATTATATGCAGATTATTATTTTTTTTACTTGTATGACAGAGATTAAAATAGCTTCCATTAATTGTGCTATCACACCATTTAGAGAGAGATCGAAAATAGAGAGAAAGTAAGGCCAACATTCAGACAGATACTTCCAAAATAATTGTAAATTGAAATATTCCCTTTTAATGTAAAAATAATTAAAGATTGGGAAAACAATGTCAATCAAACACAACATCATATAAGGATTCTGAAATATATATAGTATGAAACGACCAGCACTACTAAAAAATGTCAATCAAACACAACATCATACAAGGATTCCAGAAATTTTCATTAAATCTGTGTGTAAAATAAGAAAATATGTGTGCGAAAACAATGTCCAACTTACACACATGGTCAATTAAAATGAAACTATGCATAAATGATTGAGAGTTGATGACACCAAAATATATAGCGAAAATCACTATCTTTTATGATGAAAAATAGCGAAAAGTGAATGCAAAATAGCTATTTTTCCGATTTATTTACCCCAAGCGTGTTTTTGCGTCATTTTAGCAGATTTTGGAGAAAGTTGCATATTTAGGCCAAAAACAGAGCAAAAATATCTAATTTAGGTGATTATTGAAAATAACCTCAAATCAGCACATTAGATGGCGTATGCAACAATCTACATGAAATGTACAACAACCAAAATGGCAAAATTATATGAAAAATACACTAAGTCTAGAAGCTTATGCGACATATGACATATATGATAGCATAGCCAAGTTATGAAGATCAATGAAGTTCATCACTTTTTACGAGCTTCAAGGCATCCTAAAAGCCTTTACCGAGGCAAAGCTCCCCATAGAGTTGTAGATCTTGTTGTTTACTTTCCAAAGAGCTTTGAATCACCTCAATCGAAATTCGGATCACCAAACTACGGCTAAAATATGATTAAGTGTCTGATCTGTATTGCAGTCTCCAAGCCGCATGCGGGTTTCCCTATGCCGCATTAGGCATAGCCCAGAGGCTGCAAGTAGAAACTCCTATGCCGCATGAGGCATAGCCCAGAGGCTACAGGATCCGTGGATTCAATCCGTGGGTTTTTTTTCAGAGCCATTAGATCAACAGATCTCAGTCATAGATTAATATCTTCTATAAGGTCCGACCTCTAGGTCTCTCACGCTATTTTTAGATGAAGTGCAGCCCAAGTTTGTTATTTTTGGCGTGTCTATTTTTAGCCAATCATGCTACATCATAGGTGACCCCATGATCCCCACTACTCTCATACTTTAGGAAATCCTATAAATATCCCCTCTTGTATGTGATTCGGTGTGTGTGTTTACTTGTGATTAAGTCCAGTACTATAGCCACAAATTCTTACCAATTAGGAAAATTATGTTAGGTTAGAGTTCTAGAGAGAGAGGAGAAGCCCTTGGAAGTCAAGGCAAGGAGGCGAGGCTCTTCTTCTTCAAGAGGGTTGTAATATATGTTCTCTTTATTTTATGTTTCTTTTGTCATGGCTCTAAGGAGTTAAACCTCTCATCTCTAGGGTGAGGGTCGAACTATGAGTTTTTTAATAATATTTTGATATTTTGTTTATATTTTGTTTTGTGAATTTCTATTGCACTTTAATATTTTTATACTATCTTTGCATACATAGTTTCATCTACTATATGCCAAAGTAATCTACATGCCATAAGGTTTCATAGTCCCTGCGACCTTGTGTGAGGGACAAACATGTAAGTACTAATGCCTAAGCTAACGATTCATGACAGTGGTTAAAAAACTAGAGTTAGAACCCGAGGTGCTCCCTTGGCGAGATAGGATAGAAAACATCTTAGGTTAGGTTTTTTTTTATCAATAATAACATTAGAAATTACATAGGGATTTGGGATATTTGGAGTAGTATAAGAAAAAAAAAATATAATTCTATACTTAAAATACTTTAGTCTTGATAGCCCAAAAACTAATCGAAAGATTGGAAAACCTAACACAACACCCAACAGAACACCATTGGTGCCCTGCGGGTAGTGACGGTGCCGCATACGTGGTCGCATGCGGGTTAGACTGGAGCTTGAAGAGATTATTATATTAGATTCATAGAAAGACCTGAACCCGAGAGAGTCTTTATTACTCTGCTAATCATCTGTAATGCCACCACATTAAACCTTGCTACAACTCCGATTGTATTTTAATTTACATAATAATTACTTTAAGAACACAACAAACTCGTAATTAACAACCAATTTGACCTAGACTAGTGAAAATTATGATAACTTAATGCACTATCCCTATGGATCGATATCCTGATTATACTATGTGATAGGATTGTATACTTACAATCTGAGTCGAAAGTAGAATCAAGATTAAAAGGTATAGTCTACTATACTCAAATTTTGTGCTGTTACCATATACTTACAACACCATTGTACTGTTAACGAATTGACTTGGTTCTCAATTGCATCGTCTAAAGTCAAACTACGATAAATAGAGCGATAAGAAAATAAAGAAAATAGGGAGATAACTTTGAATTCAAGGGAAGTAAAAGACTGTAAAAAAATAGAGAGAAATGACAGTGGGGTCATTATTCTCACTTTTTTTATAACTATTATTGACAAGAGTATCTGCGACGAAACCCACAGTAAAAAACACTTTTATCCTCACGGATAATGACAGATTATTTTAGTCTATCAGGCACCTGTGTGAACTCATGGGTGCTGTCATTGAAAGAAATTTAATCCCTGGAATTGTGTGAACTCTTGGTGCCGTCATTGAAACAAATTTATTGTCAGCACATCTTCTGTCCAAATTTCTTTCAATGAGTTCTTCAAATTTAATGAAGGGAACTCATAATGTAGCTATCAGGCACCTGGGTGAACACAATTAATGTACTTGAAGGAGACTGCCTACCATACTTGACCGTTTTGTATTGGCCAAGGCTTGGCATTACGACTTAGCTGAAATTTCTACATGTCTTAGTCAACTACTAATCATATATTAATTGTAGGCCGGCATAGCTGAAATTAACTTCTACTATGCTTACAGAAAAAAAAAAATATCGGCCACTAAGCCTAGAGAACCAATTAAAACTAGTCCAAGAAAAGATTTATTAGAATCTGAAATGGGACCCAAATCACTCAACCTTGATCAAGTCTGACGTGACCCCGAAAAATTTTGAACCTGGAGGGGCGAATGTTGGAGGAGCAGATTCCAAATAACTTCATTAAATTTAGAGTTCGAATCCTGACCATCCGATCATAATTCAGACTAATTCAATACAAGTTGAAAATTCACCAAACCTAGCCTCTTCAATAATTGCGTTGATACTGATCGGACAATTCGAATCCAAACTCAAAATGTGAGTTACTTCTAGAGGATCCAAACCCCCAACGTTGAGCACAAAGAGTGATGAAAAAATATATTTTCTTTTCTTTTCTTTTCTGTCTTTAAGGAATCGGAATGAGATAGAAAATTTTTGGTGGGCTGGGTGAAGACTGGGGATTTGAATAATAGGCCTAGAAAAAAAAAATAATAAGCCCAATTAAAGGTTGTCAACTGCGAGATAGATAATGAATGGAAGATAAATTTCTGTGAAGATGAGCTACTTCGGCCTTACCAATTTGCAATAATATATAGGCCTCATTTGTTTTTTCATTGGTTCTTGACAATAAATTAAAGCACTCGGCAATTAAAATATCAGACTTAAATCTTTCAAAATGCAATTACCCACATAATTAAAGGTTGTTATTTATATTGTGCTGATTTTGTACTTCTTAAGTTGATAATAATAAAATACACATAATTAAATGTTATAAGCAAGTTAACTTCTGACTGCAACTTACAATTCTGGCACTTCTAACAAGCCGATATATGATATTTACATGATAATTTTTTGTTCGTTGAGTTTTACAGTGAAATTATTATGAATGGAAGTATTTCTCAAATTAATTTTAGGCTTATTTTTCTCGATATACTATTTAAAAAAAAAAATCCATCAGTCCTATGTATAATGGGTTTGCTAGAAGTTTTAATTATATGAGCCAAAATTTTCCCATTTTATTCATTTAATTCTTTGGAGGCTGAGAGGCGCCCAATGAAATTAACCAAGTCAAAATAAATTATAAGCTATATTAAGCTGGTTCTGAAAAATACAATGCGAAATGAATTGTTTAACAAAAGTCAAACTGTGATGTACACTGTAGGTCCATATATGTATATTGTTAGGATACCCACAAATCAAATTTTTATGCAATATAGCTCACCCAATAGCTCAAAATGAGTACACTGTAAAAAAATTACATTAATTAAATGTATAAACCATGCTTGTCTTGCTGCTATATCTGTTTTTAATTGTTTTTGTATTTCTTACTGCTTGCTACCTCACCCCATCTTAGTATCTTACTGTTTTTCTTTTTGGTTTCTTCGGCTCAAACTGTTTTGAGCACATTGTCTTTTCACTTTTGCCTTTGCTATTGCAAATGTCTTGTAATAGTACCCCTATTTTTAACTGAAAGAAAGCTTATCTTGCTGCAATCCACAATTCTATGGCAAACACCCTCACATCTGAACATTACAAACTTCAAATTAATGGTAGCTTGTCAGCATCTTCATGTCTATCATATTTTCCTAAGATCATGGACAAAAATAAGAAAAAAAATGTAAGCTTTTCATTCTCATAAATTAGTGCCAAGAAGAATAAAGAGAGTGGATAATTACACTCTGACGATCAGAATAAATTCTAACAGAAATTCATTTCTTTTCAAAGAAAAATAATACAAGGGAGTTGATTTAGAAGTCAAATTTGTTCATTGGAAAGTTCATCCAGCAGGAAGAATTCAGCCTACAATTACTGGAAAACCCCCTTGTACTTCTTCTAATTTAATGTTGTTCCATCAAATCCATATCTGGGATTTCATTCATATAGAGAAAGGGATGACTAGAATGAGAACAAAAAATAAAAATAAAAAGCTTATTACCTAGAAGGAGAAGAAGAAATCAACTGCTTCGTCAGAGCTTTTGGAGCAGCCATAATCCTTGATTTGGGCGCCACCATGATGAGAAGGAAGACAAAGGAGGGCACAAGCATCTTTTCTCAACACCAATTTCATTGCCACCAAATCTATGGTTTGCACTCGCCTTTTAATCTGTGAAATTGATTTTTATAAAAATCATCTTTCACGTCTTCCTTTTACTTTACAATAACCAAACCACTACAACCTAAAAATGATAATGAATCAATTAAAAAATGACCAAAAAAAACTTACTTAATTAAACAGTAGTCTAGAAATAACTGTGAAAGAGAAAACAACTAAGTTTTCCTCGTTAATTTGGGAGAAAAAAACAGTAATATGTATATTTTTTTTTTGCTTCTTCATGTCGGCAGGCAAGTAACTAAAAATATTCAAATTGTAGTACGGTAGTAGAAGTAATAATAACAGCTATATAACTTTAAAAAAAAACAAAAAAGCTATAACAATAAATGGATTGGTTACCCGGGCTTTCAATGATACACCTTCTCTGATTTCATTTCCTTAATTTGGGCCCATTTGCCTGACATGCCTGTGCTTTAATGGGAGTCAAAATTATATATTAAATACTAAACAATCAAATGATTATAGAGAGAACAACATTATATAATTAAAATCTCACTCCATCAAATAGCTAGCTTTGTTGTTTCATGCTTTGTTCGTCGCAGCTATCCATGTTTGCATCTGTGTTGCCTTTATTTGAGTTGGAGGCTTGAAGTAGCCGTGTATATTCCTTGGTCACTCCATAACTCCATAACTCTAGCAGATCACAATTCATTGGAAAGTTCATCCAGCAGGAAGAATTCAGCCTACAATTACTGGAAAACTCCCTTATACTTCTTCTAATTTAATGTTGTTCAGTTGTTAACGTTCCATCAAATCCATTTCTAGGATTTCATTCATAGAGAGAAAGGGATGACTAGAATGAGAACAAAAAATAAAAATAAAAAGCTTATTACCTAGAAGGAGAAGAAGAAACCAACTACTTCGTCAGAGCTTTTGGAGCAGCCATAATCCTTGATGTGGGCGCCACCATGATGAGAAGGAAGACAAAGGAGGGCACCAGCATCTTTTCTCAACACCAATTTCATTGCCACCAAATCTATGGTTTGCACTTGCCTTTTAATCTGTGAAATTGATTTTTGTAAAAATCATCTTTCACATCTTCCTTTTACTTTACAATAACCAAACAACTACAACCTAAAAATGAAAATGAATCAATGCAAAAATGACCAAAAAAACTTTACATTGTAAAAAGTTTAAAAAATGGGCAAGAGAAAAGATATAATCTGTCAAAAACGTAAACAGTAGTCTAGAAATAATTGTGAAAGAGAAAGCGACCAAGTTTCCTCGTTAATTTGACAGAAAAAAAACAGTAACATATATTTTTTTTGGTTTCTTAATGTAGGTAGGCAAGTAACTCAAAATATTCAAATTGTAGTACGGTAGTGGCAGTAACAATAACAGCTATATAACTTAAAAAAAAAACAGCTATAAAAATAAACAGATTGGTTACCTGGGCTTTTAATGATACATCTTCTCTGATTTCATTTCCTTTGGGCCCATTTGCCTGACATGCCTGTGCTTTTAATGAGAGTCAAAATTTTATATTAAATACTAACAATCAAATGATTATAGAGAGAACAACATTATATAATTAAAATCTCACTCCATCAAATAGCTAGCTTTGTTGTTTCATGCTTTGTTCGTCACAGCTATCCATGTTTTCATCTGCGTTGCCTTTATTTGAGTTGGAGGCTTGAAGTAGCCGTGTATATTCCTTGGTCATTCCATAACTCCATACCTCTAGCAGATCACAATTCCACTATGATTAGTACTAAATTCTATAGAAGTAGTCCAATAATTGAATGGTACCACTATTATCCCAACAACTTGGCCTGCTACCAGTCCCCTAAATTACATAATTACCCCTCTATTGACTACGGTCCACCATTAAAACTCACAGCATTACTGAAAGAACATGGAACAAAGAAAATACATAAAAAGAAATTCAGGAAATTATCTCCAACTATGCTAATGGATGATACAATATAGAAGAGTTTACAAGGTTTGCTTCTAAGGCTGCATCATGGACATCAATTGGAATATGTAAGGTTTGAGATTTCAAGATTCTGAAAAAATTTAGTAGCCCATTAATAATAAAAATATCTTCTAACCTTATAACAGGCAAAGCCAAAACGAAATGACCTGCCAAGAGTTACCTTTGTATTGACACTGACCAAGTTTTGTCCAGTCTGAGTAAAAGATTATCACTTGACCCAATAAAGTATGATAACCAGTTCATAGTTACTCATCAAAACAGAGTCATCCTGGAATGTCTTTTGTCATTCTTTCTTAGCAATCAGGAGGTAGGTCATTTCATGCCCCAAACATGGCTGCAACTTCAGCACAGTGTCTTCCTTTCATCTCGCTTACAAATTGGATCAGAACCTACATACATAATAGGATAAAACCACAAATTCATCCAATTAAGATCAAGAACATAACCTAATTCACCTGTTGAAATGCTAATTGACATTTGTTGATAATTGCCTCAAAAATTGAACAATAAGAAACTTAGTTTCAACAAATAAACATGCAGTGTACAATTAACTTTTCATGTCCATTGATTTCCTTTTCCAATGCATACTTTTCTCTAATTTAAATATATCCAATTAAAGTATTGCATATCATATTACTTACAGACAAGTGCTGACCATGCTGGAGCGCACAAATCGAATCAGGTCTCAGTTAGGTACATTGTTGAGCCAAGTTGGGTTAATTTGATCATAGCGGTTGGATTTGGTTGCCCCTAGCTTCTCCACTTACAATTTACTTTTCTTCTATGTCTCTCTCTCTCTCTCTTCAGTTGGGAGGGTTTTGGTGAGATGAACTTCATTTCCTTTTACATTGGGCTTGGCTGTTATCGTACTTCTGTAAATTTGCCCAATCAGAAATCTTCCATACATGCATGTTTTTATTTAAGTACTTCTAACACCTAAAGTTACTACATTGGAAAAATATAATGATAATTTGACGGAGGCGCAAACAATATAAATGATGTATTTGTTTCTCTCAAAAATATATTTCATGTAATTTTTTGTTTAGTTTATGAATGGAAGAAAGAGCATTCCATAGATGCAATGAATTTGATATATACCTAGCTAGCATCAATTATATCAGCTAAATAATTTTTATGGTGTGCAGCATGGTTGTTACCCTGGAAATAATAAATTGTAGGAAAAAAGTGAACAAATTGTTTTGGGATAATTTGAAAATAAATAAATTAAATTAATTTGAAATCTTACCAGAAGTTCCTTCTGAACTTTGTGGCCTATGAATTAACCTTCCATCAATTTGGATGAATGGAACATGAGATATTAGAGGCCAGTCCTCACCCTCATCTGGTTGGCACCTTTGGACCAACTCTTGAGGGCAACTCCTCAAAGTTAGCTTCCGGAGAAATGGAGGCATGCCATTTGGGGGAAGAGATTTGACATTATTACAAACTTCCAACACCAGTATAAATAGTGATGATAGTGTAGCTAAAGTAGATGGAAGGTACTCAAATTCACAGTTGGCAAAATAGAGCTCTCGCAATTTGGTTAGTTCTTCAAACCACAATGTCTCATATCTTGTAAATTGGATAAATTGAGACACTTTGCATTTTAAAACCCGGAGGGAAGGAAGCCTTCCCAAATTTTGTGGGTAGTCGTAATGCAAAAGGCTTTGGTCCATTTCGAGGTAATAAAGTGACTGTAAATTTTCTAGCCACTGTACTTGTAAACCCTTCCCTTTTTGTCGACTCATGGTAGAATATTTGCTACTGCTATAGAGTTTTGGACAATTCACAATTTCTAGGCGTATAAGGTTTGTAAGTGTTTGTAACTCTCCTAGAATGCTCAATTCTGAACAATCATGGATCCTCAGATCCTCTAGGATCCTCAGATCGTTAAGATTAAGAGAGATGCTCCCTCTAGATTGATTAATATGCAAGGTGGTAAGAAAGGTGAGATGGTGGAGAGTTCTTCCTAATGAGTTGATAGTGTTGCATTCATTAAAATACAAGGTATTGAGTGATGCACCGAAACGGTAAAGTGGCACTTCTTTCAGTACTTTGTTGTCAGTGATTTCCAGACGGGATAGATTTGGAAAAAATGCTTCAACTCGTGATTCAGTCCATTCTTCAAAAGAAGAATGGTGCATATAGAACTTCCTTAAAGCTGGAAAAATTGTTTGCCTGTTTCCATAGAAATTGTGATCAATTTTTTTAACAGAATTCAATCCCCCTAAGCAAAGATTTTCCAAAGAAGGAAGTTGCCCAAGAGGTGGCAAAACATCTATACTAATGCAATTAGAGAGATCTAAAGATTATAAATTTAATAAATGGCTCATTTGCATCAACCAATCTGGAAACATTGGAGCCATGTAGTTGTAAATTCTGAGTTGTCTGACTTTGTTGTGTGGTTTCAGACAGTCGAGTATCTCCAAGTCTATATTGGATTTTCTGTTCGAAGAGCTCCAAATTATATTAAAATAATCAACATAATTCTTGTCAACTAATTTTGCTTGCATAGCCTCATCTTTGCTTTTGACATTCTCACAGTTAATAATTGTTAGATGCCCTGTGATTTCTCTCATATTTTTTAACTCTGTTATTCTGTGCCCCTCTTTTTCACCAACAGCATATTCATAAAGTTCTTGGAGGCTGGTTAGTTGACCTATGCCAGAAATCTGGGCTATCTTGTCACCATCAACATTCAGATGCCGTAAATTAATCAATTTATTGATTTCCCTCGGTAATTCAAGGAATTTATTTTTGCGAATATGCAAAGCTTGAAGTTGATAATGATTGAAAGAAGATTGTGTTAATACTTCAATTTCAGTGGAAGATAGATCTAGAAAACGAAGGTGGGTCAAATTATGAATGGCCGGTGGTGGTGCTTTTGTTTCCATGTGCAAATAAGATAAATCGAGAACTCTAATCCTATCTAAGCAACTCAGAGATTCGTTAATAGCACTATACATTCCATCAATATGGCACATCCCAAAGTAAAAGAAAGAGCATAAGTGCTTACAATTTTTTATTTCCTGTACCATATCTAGATTTTTTGTATCTATTGCTAGATGACGGACCCCTTCAGGAATTTCTTCTGATTCGTCACTTAGGTAGAAACATTCATAAGAGGAGACAATAATTGCCAAATCATGCATCAAACTAGGCATGACATAGCCTTTATTGTCCCCCGTGGGCTGAAAAAAGGATTTCTCAACTAACTTATCAAACCATTGCCTCCCCACATCCTCAAGTCTAATACCATTGATATCATGGGGAACAAAGTCTTGGGCTATCCACATCTGGACCAATCTATCCTTCTCCAGCAATGAGTTTCTTGGAAATACAGAACAGTAGGCAAAACACTGGCGCAAACCCGGATCTAGGTGCTCATAACCAAGTCCGATGGAGGGAAGAATCCGGCTTTTGACCTCCGGTAAATCCCACCATTCGCTTTTGGAAATTCTCCTCCATCTTTCTTCATCAACATTATCTCTTAATATATTTCCAATTATTTTAGCTGCCAAGGGCAAACCGTGCAACTTCTCTGCTATTTGTTTTCCAATCTGTTTTAGGATATTTCTTTTTTCATTGGGTATCACTACATTCCTGAATGCAAAACATTTAAATAGTTTCCACAATGTGCCAGGCTCTAGTGGATTCAAAGCTATGTGAGTGAAGGTTGCTACCCTATTTGCAAATACCTTATTCTGGGTTGTTATGAGAACTACACTACCTGGGGCACCATGAGATAGTGTTTTATAAATGACATCCCAGTGATATTCAATTTTGTCAAACATATCATCCAGAACAACTAAAAATTTCATTCCTGTAATTATCCTAGAGAGCTTTTGAGAAATGTTCTCTAATGTAATAACATCTAGACGTAGATATCCCCCCAAAGATTCAAAAATCTTATGCATCAACAGTACACTATCAAGATTGCAGGAAACAGAGATCCATGCTGGTTGAAAATCATTTTGCACCGCAGGATTATTATAGACAACTTGAGAAAGTGCTGTCTTGCCTACCCCACCCATCCCAACAATTGGAATAACGCACAGGCTATTGAATGTATTATAGTTTTGCCCTAGCTTTTTACTAGATTCTGAATCTGAACCTAGAATAATTTCTAAAATAAGACTTAATTCATCTTGTCTGCCATATAAACCCACCGGATCAAATGGTTGTGAAATGGTCTCTCTTTGATAAGTAACCTCTTGGTGATCAGTAGAATTTTCGTTCAGATTTACCAAGTTAAGAATTTTTGGGATATCAGTAGAAAGTTGGTTCAGCTGATCCACGACCTTCGTTAAACTTTTGTGGCTATCATCAGGCAAAAATATTTTCTTGAGACCAGAAAGAGAAGTGGAAGCAAATTTGCTAACCTTGTTCTTTCCCTGAACTTTCTCCTTGATGGATTTGGCCTCCATGTTGTCCAACACATCTTCGGCATCATAGACAGCCAATTTGAAATTCCTCAGAAAGTCTGCAAGAGCTGGATTGTTGACAATCGTTCTTTTTTTGGCCTCCTTGACTGTTGCTTGACAGAGTAGAAGTGTACGGGTCAAGTTATCAACCAACCCTTGAGTGTCTTTCTGCAACTCATAATTAGCACCGAGGTAGTTCTGTGCTTTCTGAACCACACTTTTGATGACCGGCGATGCAAACCATCCGCCAACCAACAACTCAACTCCTGGCATTGGATACTAGGAGTTCAAGCCCATATTATTTTCAGTGGAGGGGAAAGCGTGGATTGAGTTATCAGAGTGTTGCACTGGTTCAAATGTTTAGACGTGTATATAAACTAAACACTTTGGACAAGAGTCAACAAAATGACTAAATCAAATAGCGATGGGATTAATTGTGTCTATTGAATTATAGGTAAATAGTGTTGCACAGTACTCTGCTCTGTTTTGTTTGTGTGTCAAAAAACATTAGTTACCTGCCCTGTGATCCCCGGGGAATTATGGACTAACTGACAATAGTTAGTAACATCCCTCCCCTCTCAGTTTTGCGATGTTAATTTACAACGCATGGAATTAATGACATAGCTAATCTCATTCTAAAAAAAAAAAAAAATTGATTTTCAACTATATTTTGTTAAATATGGTGGCTCGAACACCATGGATACTATGTACAAGAATATTTCCCAGACTTGGATGACAAATATATTATTTTAAGATATGTTAATCGGCTAAAATATTGATTAGACTTTTAATAACTACAACTACCAATAATTAATTATTTGGTTTAAATTTTAAAATTAGACCAAATGAAAGCGACAAGATTGATCAAATTGTGCTTAAGCTTAACTAATATTAACTGTATGTCAGTATGTGTGTGTGTAACATCTAGTGGACACTATTTAATTATTCTGTAATGCCAGAAGCACTGCAGTATAAGCTAGAGAGAATATCCAGTTCTGAACGCTGTTCTTTGCAGGGCTTTTAATCGTGAAAAGTGTCAACAGCGTTTCTTTAGGGGTAAATATTATCATTAACAGAAATGTTTTTGTTTCCAGAATGTCGTTAGTAGTATCATTTACTAAATTTTGACATATTCAAAAAAATGTTTCTGAAATATAGTATGAAACGAGTCATTAACCAGCACTACTACAAAATATGCGTGCGAAAAAAAGAAAATATGCACGCCAAAATAACCTCCAACATACACACACGGTCAATTAAAATGAAACTGTGTATAAATGATCGAGCTCCAAACACGTTTTGCTGACTAATTGATATACATCTTGTTTTTCAATGATTTCACATTTTCACTACCTCTCACTCTCGGTAGAAGACTTTGTCTAGTCCAACATTTATACACGTTTTTCCGACTAATTGATCTACATCTTGTTTTTCAATGATTTCACATTTTCACTGCCTCTCACTCTCGGTAGAAGACTTTGTCTAGTCCAAGTGGAGTATCTAGCTTCTCATTTATTTTCTTTAAGACTTGTATGATAGAGATGAAAGCAGCTTCCATAGTGCTATCACCATCTAGAGAGTGAAATTAGAGAGAAAATGGGGACAACACGCAGACATATATATCCAAAATAATTGTGAAGCAAAAGATTGTCTTTATTTTACTGGCATAATAGATAGACTGGGATTTGCTTACTAATTTTCTGTAACATATATATCCAAAATAATTGTGAAGCAAAAGATTGTCTTTATTTTACTGGCATAATAGATAGACTGGGATTTGCTTACTAATTTTCTGTAATATAATATGTAACAAGTTAATAACCAGTGGGACCCACTAGGTTTCGATATTTATGAAGCAAAACTAGGATTGACAAAAAAATCGTAGCTCCATATAGGACCGTTCCTTAGCTTGTCATAATAAGAAGATGAAGTTCTCTTCCGAACTTTTTCGCTTTCTTTTCTTGTGCCCAACTGCCCACCAAGAAAAACTGCAGCATGTTGTAATATAAAATTGAAACTCTTATTTAGCCGCCTTTTTATTAATACTCTAAAAAAATAACAAATATACCCTCGGACTTTTTTAAAAATGTCTCAACTGCCCAGAGGGAGGGGAGCGGTTCACTTTGTTGCTTATCAGACCGCCTAATGTTCGGACGGTCAGTTTCAATTTTTTTTTCACACCGAACCTCTCAGTCGCTGGAAAATGAAAATGTTCAATTTTATAGCAAACAAGAATATTCAAACTTACACTATATCCTTAATTTTCTTCACCAACCCCATACGCAAAAATGAAAATTATAACAAGCTTAGGATCTTATTTATTTATTATTTTATTTATTATGTGCTCTAAGGTAAAAAAATGCAAACACTAGGCGATCAGCTATAGTATTTTTTTTGAGATCTTAATATTGTAGATCACATGGTTGGGAAAAATGCTGATGTGTTTATGTATATACATTAGTTTAGATATTATATAATATTAAAATAACATTATTTGTTTTGATATTATATAATAGTAAAATAGTGATGCATCAAAATTGTAATAGCACAAAGTTTTAGTATAGTAGACTATACCTTGTAACATTGATTCTACTTTCGAATCAGATTGCAAGTGCACAATCCTATCGCGAAGTATAATCAGGGTACTGATCCACATGGATAGTGTATTAAGTTATAATTTTTTTTACTAGTCTAGGTCATATTGGTTGTTAATTAGGCTTTTTGCATATTCTTTGATTAATTCATTAAGTAAATTAAAATACAACAAAAGTTGTAGCAATGTTTAATGTGGTGGCGTTACAAGTGATCGGCAGAATAATAGGGATTTTCTAGGATTTAGGTTTTCGTATGAGTCTAATACTAAGATATCTGTTTAGGCTCCAGTCTTACCCGCATGCGACACTGTCACTACTGCATGCGGTATAGACTTTAATCACAGGCGACCCCGCATGCAGCACTATTACTACCCGCAAGGCGCCATGATGTTCTGTTGTGTGTTGTGTAAGATTTTCCGATCTTTCGATCGGTTTTTGGACTACCAAGACTAAAGTATTTTAAGTACATAATTATATTCTTTCCTTATACTATTCCGTAGTTGATATATCCCAAATCGCTAGATAATTTCTAATGTTATTCCAGCTAAGTAAACTCAACCTAAGATGTTTTATATCATATCTCACCAAGAGAGCCACCTGGGTTCTAATTCTAGTCTTTGAACTGCCGACAAGTCTCGTTAGACGAAGTTCAACCACTTACATACTATCCTTCTCACACAAGGATCTATCAGATCTCCTCTATTAGTATGTAGAGGATCATTGGCATATAGTAGACAAAACTAGTATTCTCGAATAGAATAAAAAGAATTAAAGTATACAAGAAATTTACACAACAAAATATAAATAAAATATTGAAATATTATTAAAGGACTTATAGTTTAACCCTTACCATAGAGATTAGAGATTCAACTCCTTGAAGTAATGGCAAACGAAAAAATAAATAAAGAGAACATAGATCTCTTGAAGAAGAAGAGCCTCGCCTCTTTAGATGATACCTCCTTGTCTTGATTTCCAAGGACTTCTCCTCTCTCCTTGAAACTCTAACCTAGCCCAGCTTTCCTAAATGGTGAGGATTCGCGGCTATAGTACAAGACTTAATCACAAGTAAACATGCACATCAAATCCAATACAAGAGGGGGTATTTATAGGATTTTCTAAAATAGTGGGGATCATGGAGAACATAGGGTCCACCCATGATCTAGCATGATTTGAATAAAAATAGACATGCCAAAAATAGCGTTTCTTGGACTCGACTTCTTCTAAAAACAGTAGGTCATGCCAGGTGGTCGGACCTTCTAAAAACGGTAGGACATGCCAAAACCCGGTTATTATTATTATTTTTTGGTTATATAAAAAAAATCCGGTGACATTTTCATTGATTAAAAAAGAGTTATTTACAAAATTCCTAAACAATTACAAATTATGTCAACATATGTTAATCGGCTAAAATATTGGTTAGACATTTAATAATTAATAACTACAAAATATTAATTAGTTGGTCTAAATTCCAACAATTAGACCAAATGAAAGGGTCAAGATTGATCAAGTTGTGATAAACCTAAACTAATATTACCAGTATGTCATTATGTGTGTGTGTAACTTCTAGTGGACACACTGTAATTGTGCTCTTATACAGAAATTAGCCTTGATACAGTATACGTTTTTAATATATAAATATTCATTGCTTCAAATCGCAAGTAAATAAGCCACATAAGGTTAAAACACAAGTGCAAGTTTTCTTAGCACAATGGGAGCCAAACACAGCTGTGAGATCTCAAGGCTGCCACAGGATTGTCTGTCTCGGGTCATCTCATTAACCTCTCCAGGAGACGCGTGCCACTGCTCTGCTGTTTGTACGTTCTTTAAGTCAGCTGCAGATGCAGATGCTGTGTGGGAGCACTTTTTGCCCACTGATCTCGGTCACATCCTTTCCACAGCTGTTGATCAGCCTGTCTTGGCTTCCAAGAAGGACCTCTACTATCATCTAAGCAATTGTGGTATCATTGTTGATGATGGAAAAATGGTACCTTTTCACTAATTTATAGTATTTTTTGTTTGAGATGTAAAATTGTTATTTAGTTATCTTGATTTCATGGTTCTGAAAATCAGTCAATTCCGAGTTGACTCGGCCGAGTCAACTCGGAATCAGCCTAGTCCGGTCCGATTTATACCTGAGTTTCTCACCCGTGCGATTTTTTCTATAAAAATCGGATGAACACAGTCGAAGGAGAAATTAGGAGAAGAAAGGAAGCGGTGTAGAAAAGGAGGGATGCCTCAGAGTGTGATTTTGTTTAGAATTGGCGCATAGACCGTATTTCAATAGTGTGGTATAATTATTGTTGGTGCTTGGTGTACTCCGGACCATTCTTTTACAATTAGTAAATCCGGACCATTCTTTTTAACTTGGCATCAATCTCAAAGCCTAATAATACTACCCCACTAACTTGAATCCGGACCATTCTTTTTAACTTGTCATCAATCTCAAAGCCTAATAATACTGCCCACCTACACTAACTTGAATCTGGACCATTCTTTTTAACTTGCATGAATCTCAAAGCCTAATAATACTAGTCCCCTACACTAACTGCCAAATCTCTGTAACAAAACACAATTTGAATGGAACACTAACTTGAATTATTACGTTGTTTAATTATAGCATCATAATAATAATAATAATAATAATAATAATAATAATAATAATAATAATAATAATAATAATAATAAATATTGAGTGAAATTTTTTAATGGCCGATTTTGAATGTTTATATTATATTATTCAATTATTTCTGTCTAAAAAGTGGACTTAATATGCAAACTAAAATCTAACGTGAAAAACTGGGGATGTGAGCTATCCGTGATTATTTTTTTAAGTTTTCATTTTTGTGATTTTTTTGTTTTTATTTTTTTAATTTCAATGTTCATATTTTATTTTATTAGTAGATTATATTAGTGTAAATATGCTTTAACATTATTTTTATAATTAAAGCTAATTTTTTAGTAATCTTGTTATTATTATTTTTATAACAAATTCATAATTTTTATTATCAATTATATTTTTATATGTTCATTTATTCCTAATAGGTCACAAATCAAAATTTTAAGTATGCAAGTATATCATTCGTAGCATTTAATTTTATTAATTGGTAAGTTTTAAATTTTTGTTGTTAGTTGTTTTTAATTTATAAATTTAGTACAATTTATTATGATCTTCATCTAATATTTAATAATAGTATTATTATTATTTCATCATTGTAATTGTGTCTCAAAATTGTGTATCTTAAATTATGTGTAAAATTCATTTTTGGGTTAGTTAATTTTTCTTTCAAACTATAACAATTAATATGTTCATTTTTTTTTGGCTATGTACAAAATCCCCATTCATATTTTAATACAAAGGATGATGAGATAATTCAGCAGCTTGGCATAGTTTCTGGCAATAAAAATGTGTTTTATTTATAATTTTGTATTGCATTATATAATTAATGAGTTATTTGAGTGTAATATTTTGTCTTAATATAGTTTTATTACAAATTATTTTTTACCAATTATTTCCTACGTTTTAGTTACAAAACAGGCTTTCTGCCAAAAAAAATCCGAGTTTTCGAGTCAACTCGGCCGATTCTAGCCGATTCTTCCGATTTTGATTCCACGGTCAAGAACCCAATTCCGATTCTGATTCCGGGTTTCAGAACCATAGTTGATTTCTTGTATTATTTAGTAACTTCAGTTTTCATTTGATGTATCGTCATAACATTTCTTCAGTGCTTTAAGCTGGATATATCAAGTGGTGCAAAGATCTACATGCTGTCAGCTACAAGAGCAGTATGGATTATATGGGTTAATGATCCGCGATATTGGCAACAGGTGCCAAACCATGAATCCAGGCAAGTAAAATTATCTTGTTGTCTTTGTCTTTGCTTTTCCTTCTATTTAAACTGTGGAAGTGAGTGTGTGTGATTGTTTGTGTGTTATTCCAACTATATATTACTTCAGATTTATATATTTTAATGCATGATTCATATCAATTTTTGAAATTAGTTAGCGAAATTTTTTAATCATGACCTCTCCAAAAGTCCAGTGGTAGCCATAATAGACGCTTTCAACTAATTGCAAAGTTAATTACACCAAGTGGTCTAATATGTACAAACTATCCGCTGTGCTAATCATATATAATTCATTAATTTAATTCAAGAACAGAAATTTTACTTAATTACAAAGCACAAATAAACATAAAGGTTTTACTTAGCTCAGCATATATATGCCTACGAAGAATGAGATTGAAAATTTCACATTTCTCTCCATTCGTTATTAGGTTCTCAGAAGTGCAACATCTGGTATTAGTTTGGTGGTTTCAAATCGGTGCAAGTTTCAGACGCAAAAATCTCACCCCGAAAACGAGATATAGTGCCTACTTCATCTTCAAATTAGAAGACGACTCGAACGGCCTTGATCTTCCATTAGAAGCAACTATTGCCTTTCATGATAAAGAGTCTCATCACAGGATTTGCCTAGAAGCCAGAAATAGTATGTCTAGGCAAAACCCAAATAATCAGATCAGATATCCTCAAGTAAGAGATGACCAATGGAGTGAAGTAGAGATTGGGGAATTCTACAATGATGGTGAAGAGGATGATGAAGTTGGAGTAAGAGTGGAAGAAATAAAAGAACTGTGGGCAAAGACAGGGTTAATCTTTAATGGCATCGAGTTTCGTCCTAAGATATAGTTCATTGACAGAGGAGCGAATGCTGCATTTCATTTCTAGCTACGACACTAGTAGTTTGAATGTTCTCGGCACTACTGTCTTGCATTTATCGTAGTATATCTTGTTTCCACCCTAATTAGTTTTGTAATATAGTTGGACATTCTTTCCTTTTTATTCATGTCATGCAAGTACCAGAGTTGTCTCTGGCTCCTTTGTAAAAAAAATTCTGCCTCTTTCGAACCTTTGGATATGTTTGCCCATTGAAAGAAATTACTTCTACTCGTAGTTTTAAAATTAAGGTAGTAAGATGAATATTCACGTAGTAATTGCTCTATGAAAGTATGAATTAAGATCAAAATCATGCTTTTAAATAAACCTTTAATGTACCCAAGAAAAGATGAAGATTCATTAGGCTATATCCCACATCCTTAATGCTTTTAAAAGCATATGGTTATCCTTATTTATGTAACAAGTCCCTACCAGTAAGTACCCGGTAAGTAAATATTCCGAATTTAAGCTTTGTGTAACGTGACTAGGTTCGGCTCATTTACAAACCTAGCTGCAAAACCCATTGAGAATGACATTTAAGATAATTTATTCTACACAATATTTATCAGAGGATTTGAATTACAGGATAGATAGAAAGAAAGTAAAACGAGAAGTAAAAAGATAAATGTCAAAAAGGACTCATTATTCTCTCACTTTTTTTCGATTTGTTTTGTACTTCAAATGACAACGTTTCAGAATTACAAAAAGCAGAGTTTTTGTCAACATTTGATATCATGTAAAATATTAGTTATAGTTGTCAGCTTTTGACAGCCTATTAAATGCTGACAAGAACAGTATTTCGATAAGTTTCTTTGGATCTGTGCGAAAAGAGGAATGCTGTAATTGTCAACAATTCACAGCCTATTAAAGAATGACAATAATAGTATTTCAGTACTGTTAATTTATCACATCGCTGTCACGCTCTATTTATTGGTACAACACGAAACGGTAGGCATTTCATTCCCACTATGTGTACTATGAATGATCATGATGTAGCTCAGAAGCCGCAATATGGAAAAAATTTGTATTGGAATCACCCTCTAAAAACCATCACAAACAAGAACGTTGGTGCCAAAAAATTTATTTTTCCTTTAAAATCCTATGTAAATTAGACTGGCACTCCTGCCAATGAGAGAAATCAGATGGAGATAAAGAATTTGAATCATGGAGATAAAGAATTTGGTCAAGAAGAGATGATTTCAAACATCTCTTTGCACCAGTATAATTGGCATGCCAGCCACGCAATTTTGGTCGAAAGAATTGCAATTTATATTTCAAAGATTTACCTAATGGTGCATTGTTAAAGGAACAAATTGCAAGCAAACATCTAGGGTTAGTGGGCGACCCTATTTCTTTGTTAATCAATGATACAACAATGGATATCTCGATGTGGGTATCTTTACTTAGGTTTCGTGGGGGGAGGGGGAGGGAGGCTAAATGCGATCACATACTGTATGCTACTCGCGGCTTTGTTCGCAAGTTAGTTATGGCTGTGCTTAGTTGGATTGGATGGAAGGATTCCTGTGTAATTATGTAATTAAAAAAATTTTAATCAATATATTTGTTGGCTGCAAACTTTGTAGCTGACAATTAAAAAAAAAAAAAACCAAGAAATTTTTTTGACCGAAAACACAAGCCTAAATCTGCAGTTTATGCGGGAAAATGCCGAGCTTAAATGAGAATTAATATAAAGTTAATATTAAATATGATTTGGATAAATATGAGAGTTATTACAATTTTAAAGGATAAATATGCAATTATTAATTTGGAATGGGAAAATACCTAACGTTAAAACTTTTGAGGGGAGACATGAAATTCCCCCTTTTTGTGATTTCGTTAATAAAATCGGTGAGGCATACCCCATTTTATTAAATAAAATGAAAAAACTAAAAATCTTGGACATATGCTATGACAAACCTTATTAATGACAACGTTTGAAAATTAGAAAAAGAATATTATCGTTGTCAGTATTGTGTGATGCTGTTATTGTCAGAGTTTACCCGGTGTACCAAGAAAGTGATGCAATTCGTTATACTCCAAAAAAAAAAAAAAAAAAAAAAAAAAAAAGCAATTTATCAAAGTTCACATTTATTAATTTACCTTCTGGCTGTCACGCTCTATTATTGGTAAAACAAGAAAATGTACACATTCCATTCACATTATGTGGAGGCATTACGACTTTGCTTGAAATTTCTACATGTCATAGCCAACTACCAATCATAAATTGTAGGCCGGCATATATAGCTGCAACTTTTATTATGATTTACAAAAAAATAAAAAAATAAAAACACCCCCTTTATCAAGCCTAGAGAACCAATTAAAACCAGTCCAAGAAAAGATTTCTTAGAATCTGAAATGGGACCCAAACTACTCAACCTTGACAATTTCTGACGTGACCCAGAAAAATCTTTGATCTTGGAGGAGCGCGCGGATTCCAAACAACTTAATTAAATTTAGAGCATCTTTTGAGTTTAATACATTCCGGCCGTCTAATGAGTATTGAATCCAATTCGGCCCACGTCTGTGACGCACTGGGCCTTCAAGTCTACCACGTTTTCCTAGGATCAAGTACGAAGATAGGAAAAAAAACAAGTGAGCTTTTCATTTTCATATATTAGTGCCAAGAAGAATAAAAAGAATGTGGGTAATTATATTCCGATGATCAGAATAAATTATAACAGAAAAATCATTTCAATTCAATGAAATAGAAAAAAAGTGAGTTCATTTAGAAATAAAATTAAATTTGTTCATCAGAAAGCTTATCCAGTGAGAAGAATTTAGTCTGCTCTTACTGGAAAACCCCCTAATACTTCTTCTATTTACAAATTGTGCCATTTAAACCATAACTAAGATTTCATACATAAGAGAAAGAGATGACAAGAATGACAAATAAAAATAGATAAGCTTACTTAGGAGGAGAATAAATAAATCAACTACTTGGAGCCGCCAAAATCTCTTATATATCACGATGATAGGAAGAAAGACATTGGACGCAAGTCCATCCATCTTGAAAGAGATTATGCCGCATGAATTTCCTCTCTTCGGACCTCTGGTTTGAATTTGCCTTTTCATCGGTGAAATTGGTTTCTAATTATTTTGCCGTCTTCCTTTTATTTTAAAATGACCAAACCACAACCACAAAAAAATAGAATAAATGATGTAAAAATCTCCAAAATAACTTTAATTTTAAAAACAAAAATCTGGATATCAATATTTTGTTGAATGCCAAAATTTCTTATTTTTAATATTTTTTAACTTTTTATTCTGACTTTCGTAAACCAATTGTATTTGATATGACTTTTTTTTGTTGTTTTATGATTATCTTTAAAAAATCATAAAAAATATTAAAAAATTCTAATAACAATAAATATTAATTTTCTACAAGATTTTATAGATTTTACTGCATTGTTTTGATTGACCATTAATTGGTACAATAGTGTAAATTCAATCTGTCAAGAAAGCAAACATTAATGTAGAAAATACTGTGAAAGAGAAAAGGACGAAATATTCCTCATTAATTAATTTAAGAGATTTTTTATTCTTCAAATTAAAGTACGGTAGTAATAATAACAATGAGAGTAAAGAATGGTTACCAGGGCTTCTCAAATGCTCCATCTTCTCTGCATTTCCTTTGGACCCATTTGCTTGACACTCCTATGATATTATCTATAATAGTAATAATTAAACAGACAAACCAATAAGAGTCGAAAGATTAAAATGAAATACTAGTCAATCAAATAGTTATATACAAGAACTACTTTAAATAATTGAAATATCACTTCTTGCATGCATTTTTTTTTTTTTATCTTTATTAAAGCTGAAGGCTTGGAGTAGTAATGTCATATTTTTTCCTTCTACTACAACTCTGGCAGATGACAATTCAAATAGATTAATACTAAATTTATGATAGGAAGTCCAAGAATTGATTGGTATACCACCATTATTATAAAAAATGTGCCTGCTACCAGTCCCTTAAATGATCTAATTGCCTTTCTATTGACTATGGTCTATAAAGAATATAGAGAATAAGAAAATTAGATAATAAGGAAAATTATGGAATTATCTTCATGTAATATTCTAATAAAAATATTAGAAAAGAGTTTACCAGGTTTGCTTCCAAGGCAGTGTTGTGGACAACAATTAACGGGGACCTATAAGGATTGACATCTGAAGTTTCTGCAAAATTATAGTAGCCCCTTAATGAGAATCAAATCATATTTATTGAATGCTTGCTAGGACCATTAGTTGACAGTCTATTAATATCAAATTTAAGGTATAAAATTAACACTCATCTGATATATGTTTTGCTGGTTTTCACTAACATATATGCATGTTTTTACACAAGCACTTATATTGATAATGTACGTACTTTCTATATATTATAACAAATCACCAGCACAAAAAGCTTCTCAATTCTGGAAAGATCAAGATAACAAAAGGAAGATATGAAATTAATCATTTCTATGGCTTAGTTGTGTACACCTGTGAGCAAACAGTAGCAACACCTCCTGAATTCATAACAGATGAAACCAAAATTGAAGTGTAAGTACGTAGTTGCCTTTGTATATACTATCGACCTTAGCTTAGTTTCCTTCAATATGATAAGTAAATCATCCCTTCTGCTTAATTAGAGGACCATTCAGGTTCAATAACCAGCTTCATGGCTAGCTACTCGTTAGTTGCGGCCTGTAATGCCTTTCACTGTCCTTCCTTACCAATCTAGAGGCAGCACATGTCATGCCCAAAATGGATGCAAGGGCACGTATGTCAGAGAGCATCTTCCTTGTTTCTTGGTTACACATTCGATAACCTGCAAAGGGAAGATAAAGAAAAAACTAGAACACAAAAAAGTTATGCAAGAATATGTTTCCCCATCAGGCCCATTTTGGCCAATCATGTTTGTATATTAAAGAATACATAGCTCGTAAATTAAATAAAAAATATTCTTTCATGAAATGTTGAATTATAAATGAATTCAAACACTTCACCATTATACATAATGCAAGGATAGTAGCCTGTAGATAACCTGTTTTTTCAAAAAAAGAAATGTAATGTATGCACTCATATTACTAGCATACCTCTCAAATTCAAAATCCAAGTCTTTTATTATAAAATCAGTGACACAATTAATTAACAATATATATATATATATATATATATATTACCTTTTATTAGGAGCTGCAATAAAATTTTAATTCCTTGTCCACATTGCTAAGGAAATATTTCCAAATAATGAGTTTCTTGTACATGCATTATAATGGCAAAATTACAAATTCCTCAAAGTTAAGTACATAACTAGACTATGAAAATCCTAATTGCCATTCAGTTGATAATCACGGAAATTGCTGGACCAATTGGAAACGAAGTTTCAACAAATAAACATTCAATTCTGAAGTAAAACATGCAACAAACAATTCAATTTTCATTGTCATCTTATTCCCTTTCTAATGCCAAATTTTCTGTAATCTAATTGACATTCCAAATGCAAGTATTATTTCTCAAATTAGTAAACAAACTAGGACTTAAGGGTTCCAGACCTAGAGACAACAGTTAATCATGTTTGAGTGTGCAAATCAGGTCGGGTCTCGGTTAGGTATGGTATTAGGGAGTTAAGGGATTGGTATTTATAAGGTTGGGTTAAGGCATTGCAGTGGGATTCCGTTTTGCAGTCCCTTGTCCACATTCATTTCACTTTTCTTCTCACCCTTTTGTCATTTGGGAGGTTTAATTTGGTGAGATTGGGTACACATTCTTTTCCTGGGCACTGGGCTGGGTTGTTAGAGCATCTCTTTCAAGTCAACTTGCGCAATCAGAAATCTTCTTTACATGATTTTCGTTCTGTGCATTTACACAACATCATGTTCCTACACTTAAAAAATAATTTCATGAAGATTCAAACAATATAAAAGAGATATTAGTCAAACTAAAGACCTGACATTTCATTTAGTTTCTTGTTCACTCTTTGAATGGAAGAATGACCATTGTCTATATGTAGTCAAACTGAAACATACCTAATTATATAGCACCAATCAATCTACTGAAAAAAATTGTATGACATGCAGCACGCACAATTATTTTTTTTATAGCTCAGCACGCACGATTATTACCCTGGAAATGAAAATAAGTGAGGAAAGTAGTAAACAAATTGTTCTAATCTAACATAAATTAATTAAAGAAACTTTTGAATGGAAGAATGACCATTATCTACATGCGGTAAAACTGATACATACCTAGATATATAGCACCAATCAATCTACTGAAAAAATTTGTATTCATGCAGCATGCACGATTGTTACCCTGGAAATGAAAATAATGGGGAGAAAATAATCAAGAAATTGTTCTAATATAAAATAAATTAATTATAGAAACTTTCGAATGAAAGAATGACAATTATCCAAATGCGGTCAAACTAAAACATACCTAGATATTTAACACCAATCTATCTACTGAAAAAATTTGTATGGTATGCAACACGGATGATTGTTACCCTTGAAATGAAAATAATGTGGAGAAAATAATCAAGAAATTGTTCTAATATAAATAAATTAATTAAAGAAACTAATGAAACATTACCAGAAGTTTCTCCTGAAATCTGTGGCTTAGAAATTATTCTTCCATCAATTCGGATGAGTGAAACATGAGATAGAAGATGCCAGTCTTCACCGCCATTTGGTTGGCACCGTTGCACCAAGTTTTGGGAGCAACCTGTCAAACTTAACTCACGAAGAAATGGAGGCATGCCATTTTCAGGAAGAGATTCAAGCATAATACATGAATTTAACGTCACTTTTTTAAGTGATGATAATGTAGCCAAGTTAGATGGAAGGTGCTCAAATTTGCAGCCTAAAAAGATGAGTTCTTCCAGGGTGGTTAGTTCTTGAAACCACAATGTCTGATACTCTGTGAATTGGTTAAATTTCCAAGAATTATAACTTAGAATCTTTAGGGAAGGAAGACTGTCCAAAATAAGGTGGTATTCCAGAGTCAGGAAGTCCATATCAAGAGAGTTAAGGGACCGCAAACCTTCTCCCTGATGTACATGTAAACCCTTCCCTTTCAGTTGTCTCTTGGAAAGGAGGTTTGGGCAACTTCTAATGTACAAGTATTTAAGGTTAGTGAGTGATTTCAGATCTCCTTCAATGCTCAATTCTTGACAATCCCTGAGAATTAACTCCTCGAGGAAAATCAGACTACTAAACTTCAGAGAGACACTCATTGCACTGTGAGTTATATGCAACCTGGTAAGACTAAATAGATAGTGGAGAGATCTCTCTAATGAATAGAATTCTTGGCAATTATGCATTTTAAAATTCTTGAGTGATGCACCAAAGCAGTGAAGAGGTAATTGTCTCAGTACGGGGCAACCATTGATATCTAGAGAGGACAGACGCGGAAAAAACTCGCAATTTTGTGCTGCAGTCCATTCTTCACAGCAGTTGCCAATGAAAACAAATTCCCTTAACACTGGAAAAACAGTTTGGTTGTTTCCATATAATTTATTATCAATTATTTTTACAGAATGTAATCCTTCAAGCAGAAGGGATTTCAAAGAAGGAAGTTGCCCAAGAGGTGGTAGCATTTCAGTCCTATCACATGCAAATAGGTGTACCTTTTGTAAATTTTCGAAATGGTTCACCTGCATCATCCAATCTGGAAAAGATGGACCCAAGTAACAATTAATTTTTAGCTCACTAATATGCCCAGGTGGTTGCAGACCTTCGAGTATCTTCAAGTCGATATTGGATTTTCTTCCCCCAAAGTTCCAACATATTTCAACGGAATCTAGATGCTTCTTGTCAAATAGATTCGCTTGCAATGCCTCATCTTTGCTTATTATATTCTCACACATACCAATTTTCAGGTGCCCTGTGATTTCTCTCAAATTTCTTAACTCTGATATTCTGTGCCCCTCTTGTTTACGAACAGCGTATATGTTAAGTTCTTGAAGGTTAGTTAGTTTGCCTATGCCAGAAATCTGGGCTATAGTTTCAGCATCAGCATTCAAGTGCCGCAAATTAATCAATTTATTAATGCCCTTTGGTAATTGAAGATTTTTGCATTTTTTAATATGCAAAGCTTGAAGATGATAATGATCAAAAGAAGAGCGCGATAATACTTCAATTTCTGTGTTAGATAGATCCAGAAAGCGAAGGTGGGTCAAGTTCTGAATGGCAGTTGGTGGTTCTTCCGTTTCCATGTGTAAATAAGATAAATCGAGAACTCTGATGCTATTTAAATTACGTAGAGCTTCATTAATTGTACTATACATCCCTTCAACATGGAAAGACCCAAAATAAAAGAATGAACGTAAATTGTTATGCTTTCGGATTGTTTTCAGGACCTCCAGATTTTTTGTATCTACTGCTAAATGACGGATGCCCAGAGGAATTTCCACCGATTCATCGTTGAGGTAAAAACATTCATTAGATGAAACAATAATTGCCAAGTCATGCATTAAGTCGTGCATGACATAGCCTTTGTTATCTACCACAGGCTGAAAAAAGGACATCCCAACTAAATTATCAAACCACTGCCTCCCGACGTCCTCGGGTCTGGCACCATTGACATCATGTGGAATAAAATTTTGGGCGATCCACATCTGGACCAACCTATCCTTCTCTATTATTGAGTTTCTGGGAAATACAGAACAGTAGGCAAAACATTGCCGCAAACATGGATTTAGGTGCTCATAACCAACTCCAATAGATGGAAGGATTTGGCTTTTGCCCTCTGGTATATCCCACCATTCACTTTTCGAAATTCTCCTCCATCTTTGTTCATCTAAATTTGTTCTTAATACATTTCCAATAATTTTAGCTGCCAAGGGTAAACCGCGTAAGTTGTTGGCTATTTTCTTTCCAATTGGTTCTAAAAAAAATCTTTTGTCCTCGGACATTACTATATTCCCGAATGCAAAATGTTCAAATAGTTCCCAAAATATGTCCCCCTCTAGTGCACCCAAAGCTACATGACCGCAGGTTGCTACCCTATTTGTAAATTCGTGATTCTGGGTTGTTATGAGAACTACGCTACCAGGGGCACCACGTGATAAGATTTTATAAATAACCTCCCATTGAGATTCAATTTTCTCAGACGTATTATCAAGAACTACTAAAAATTTCACTTGCCCAATGATAGGAGATAGATTTTTAGAAATTTCCTCTAACGTAATCGCATCTAAACGTAGATATCCTCCCAATGATTGAATAATCTTACGCATCAGTTGTATAACATCAAGGTTGCAAGAAATAGAGATCCATGATTTCAATTGAAAAGCTTGTTGCACCCCAGGGTCATTATAGACAGCTTGAGCAAGTGCTGTCTTTCCTACCCCGCCCATACCAACTATAGGAAGGACAAAAAGACCATCGTAGGTGTTATAGTTTTGGTATTTCTTTTTTGTGGATTCGGACTCCCTACCTAATATAATTTCTAAAATCAGATTCAATTCATCTTGTCTGCCATACAATTCCCCCAATGGTTGAGAGATGGTCTCTCTTGGATCAGTAACTTCATGGTTATTTGATCCGTAATTTTCATTCATGCTTACTAGGCTAACAAACTTTGTTATATCTTCAGAAAGTTTGCCCAGCTGTTCCGCAGCCTTCTTTAGACTTTTGTGGTTGTCATCAAGAAAAAACATATTCTTGAAAACATCAACTGAAGAGGAAACAAATTTGCTAACCTTGTTCTTTTCCTGAACTTTCTCCTTGATGGATTTGGCTTCGAGGTTGTCCAACACATCTTCTGCATTGTAAACAGCTTCTTTGAGCGTCTTTAGCCAGTTTGTTAGATTTGAGTTGTTGATCATCCTCTTTTCTGCTTCCTCCACTGTTGCTTGACAGAGTGCAAGGGTACCAGTCAATGTCTCAATTGACCCTCGAGTTTCTTTTGGCAATTCATAGTTAGTGCTGAGAAGATTATGTGCTTTCTCAACCACTCTTTTGATGACCGGTGAAGCAAACCATCCCAAAACCAATAACTCAACTCCTGTCATGGGGGATTGTGGGAGTTAAAGCTCGTATTCTTTTCAATGGTGGGGGTTGATGAGTTATAGGGTGTTCTGGTGCATCAATCAAAATTCTTTAGACTTATATAAGGCTGGGAATTTAGAACACTAATAATAAAATAGCGGGGAAGTTGATTGTCTCCAGGCACAGTTTTCTTCACCATTATAACAAAATATTCTTGTGTCCCCATAAACTTAATTTGTTTCTTACCCTCCTCCTTTGTTTCCCACTCACTTAACAATACATCTTCATACTTTCAATAGTTTTAATTTTGCGATTTGTAGAAAAAAAAAATTATAACAGACAACCTTACATAACACATCATAAAATTAACCTTCATATTATAGAATATTAATTATGAAGAATTATTTTTTATAGAAAATATAAAATGTTAAATGGATGATGCGTGAAAAAATTCTATAGCACAAAATATTAAATTTGCACATCTCAATTTTGAATATTTTGGAATTGCTTAAAGTTTCAAATTTAATATGTCAAATTGTGTTCTTTAAATTAAAAAAAAGATATATTTACTTTTGTCAAAATGAATAATTGGAAAAGCCAATTTCAAATGTATGAATACTTATAATTTAGAAATAAAAATAAACGAGTATTAGGACCTTTAAATTTCTTATATATCACAAGATATTGATTGATTTATAGGAAATATACTTGAGTGAGGTTATAGTACTTTGCAAAGAGCAGATCGGCACATACTATGGATTCATATCTATGTTTTCGAAGTTCAAATAGTTGACAGAAACTGTTTAACATTATCTCTATATGAAAAAATATAGTTGGAGACCAGATATTACATTTTTATTAGAATTTTTTTAGATGATTTTCTATGGTCCAGAATTTCTAAATTAGATTATTTTCTACTTATTTTAAAAAATGTTCCAGTAAATTTTCATAGGAAATATCATGTGGAACGGTTAGGATCTAGTATTTGGACTTTAAAAACACGGATAAGGATCCATCGGACGGATCGATATGCAGTTAGCACAGTACCATAAACTCAGTACATATATATATAGGAGGGTTCCAATGTCTCATCTCCTCATACCTCATCCATGCCTCATATCCTATATCTTCGTTTTTAAAGTCCAAACAGTCGATCCAAACCGCTCAACATGATCTCCATATTAAAATATGCTTGGAGACCAAATTTTATATTTTTTTTGGAAATTTTTTACTATTTTTTAGATTTATTGAAAATTGCTGTTTTTCAAACAAATCTGGGCCATAAAAAAACAACGATTTTCAATAAATCTAAAAATTTAGTAATGAATTTCACAAAATGTAAAATTTGCTCTCCAAGCATATTTTTACATAGAGATCATGTTGAGTGGTTCAGATCGACTGTTTGGACTTTAAAAATGAAGATATAGGATATGAGGCATTGGAACCCTCCTCATATATATATATATAGAGAGAGAGAGTTGGGCTATTATGCATTGCAATGTATAGGTTTTCTTGTACATTGCATTATAAATCGTCAGATTCAAAGTCCAAACAGCCAATTCAAACCATTCAACTTGTTATCCATATTAATATGTGTTTGGAGACCAAATTTTATATTTTTTGGAATTTTTTTACTATTTTTTTAGATTTATTGAAAATCGCTATTTTTTTATGGCCTAGATTTGTTTGAAAAACAATAATTTTCAATAAATCTAAAAAAATAGTAAAAAAATTCTAAATAATGTAAAATTTGGTCTCCAAACACATATTAATATGGAGAACAAGTTGAATGGTTTGGATCGGCTGTTTGGACTTTGAATCGGACGATTTATAGTCTGATGTACAAAGAGGCCTATACATTGCAATGTACCTTAGCACATCTCTCTCTCACTATTTTTTGGTGACATCGAATTACACCCTATATTTTTAAAGTTCAAATAGTGGATCCAAATCGTTTCACATGTTTGATATATTAAAATATGCTTGCAGATCAAATTTTACATTTTTTTTAAATTTTTTTTACTATTTATTAAGATGGGTACAAAAATTCAATGGTTTGAAAACAACAATTTTCTAAATACTTAATAAATAGCAAAAAAAAAACTTTAAACAAAATGTAAAATTTGGTCTCTAAGCACATTTTAATATGGAGATCATGTTGAATGATTTGGATCGACTGTTTGGACTTTGAAAACTTTAAAAATGAATGGTGTAATTTTGTGTCACCAAAAAATGGTGTAAGTGGATCCCTCCTCATTGGAACCCTCCTCTCTCTATATATATATGGAGTTGGGCTATGGTACGTGCATTGTAATGTATATGCCCTCTTGTACATTAGACTATAAATTGTTGATTTTGATTTTCAAACAATTGATCCAAACCGTTCAATTTGATATCCATATTAAAATGTGCTTGGAGACCAAATTTTATATTTTTTTGAAATTGTTTGCTATTTTTTTAGAATTTTGGAAAATCGTTGTTTTTCTATGCTTCATAAATTTTTGAAAAACAATGATTTTCAAAAATTATTAAAAATAGTAAAAAAAATTCCAAAAAATATAAAATTTGATCTCCAAGCACATTTTAATATAGAGAAGATGTTGAGCCATTTAGATCGATTGTTTGAACTTCAAATTCAACGGTTTACAGTCTAATGTATAAGAGGGCTTATACATTGCAATGCACCTAGCCCATCTGTGTGTGTGTGTGTGTGTGTGTGTCTATAGAGGCAGAAAGAGAGGAGGGTTCAAATGCACCAACTTTTTTGTGCTCCAATATGCTCCACATCCTTTATCTTCATTTTCAAGGTCTGAACAATCGATCCAAACCGCTCAACATGATCTTCATAAAAAAATATGCTTGGAGACCAAATTTCATATTTTTAATTTTTTTTTATTATTTTTTTCATAGGTACAAAATCATTGTTTTAAGGAGATTCTGGACCACCCGATAAAGTAATATTGTACCTATGAAAAAAATAGTAAAAAAAATTCTAAAAAATATGAAATTTGGTCTCCAAGCATATTTTATTTTGAAGAACATGTTAGCGATTCGGATCGAATGTACAAACTTTGAAAACATAAATAAACGATGTGAAGTATACTGGAGCACCCAAAAAATAGTGCATATATATATAGAGAGAGAGTAGAACTAGGGTGCTCCTAAGTTCACCAAAGCTCTTGTAAACTTAACTCTAAAATATATCGAATCGAATTTAAACGATGAATCCAAACCATTGAAACCCTTCTACCTAATGAGTGATGCGTCTACATGTGAAAATTTTAAAGTTTTGACTTAATTTAATATAGAGTCAAGTGGTCAAAAATTTAAGGTTTATAAATAAATTTTAATGCATTCATTTTTTGGACTCTTTTGACCACTTGACTCTATATCAAATTAATTCAAAACTTTAAAATTTTCACATGTAGACGCATCAATCATTAGGTAGAAGAATTTCAACTGTTTGTATTCATCGTTTAAAGTTGATTCGATATATTTTAGAGTCAAGTTCACTAGAGGCTTGGTGAACTTAGGAGCACCCTAGTTCTACTCTATATATATATATATATATATATATAAATATATATAGGACATGGCTACGGTGCTACGCATAGCATAGAGACCTCCGTGCAACGGCTCAAAATTTGAATTTTCAAAATCCTAACAGTCGATCCAAACCGTTAGATGTATTCTCCATATTGAAATGTGCTTGGAGACCAAATTTTACATTTTTTGAAATTTTTTTACTATTTATTAAGCCACTTTGAAAATCGCTGATCCAATGGTGGCTTAACCAACAGTGAAACCGTTGGATCAGTGATTTTCAAAGTGGTTTAATAAATAGTAAAAAAAAATCCAAAAAATATAAAATTTGGTCTCCAAGCACATTTCAATATGTAGAACACATCTAACGTTTGGATCGACCTTTAGGAATTTGAAAATTCAAATTTTGAGCCGTTACACCGAGGCCCTCTATGCTATGCGTAGCGTATTAGCAATTTCCTATATATATATATATATATATATATATAATTGAAAACCACTATGTAGGATAGTCTTTACAATAACTGTTGTTATCTGCTATATCTTTCTTCAGAATCATGTAATTAAGTTTTGTAACATATCCATGACAAGAGCTTCAAAATTAAAGGCTTCAAGGATGGATGCATTTAAACCCTTTCTAATAATAATATGCAATATGAATTATTGGCTATTAATTTAGTATGGACATTGATATTTATTTTGTAGTCATAACCTAAAATTTATTTCATATTTGGAAAATGTTTTATAAATATATATACACGTATGCATGTGTATATCATCTCACGGATATGAATAGACAATACATTTGTATTCTTCTAAACAAATTAGTCTTCCTCTGCCACTGTCTTCTTTATAGATATTGATTAATTGTTTCAACCCACAACAAAATAAACCACCCAAGGAGAAAGCAGAAGTGCAAGAATCAAGAACATGGGAGCCAACAACAGCTGCGAGATCTCTCGATTACCAGAGGATTGTCTGTCTCGTATAATCTCACTAACCTCTCCTCGAGATGCATGCCGCTGCTTCACTGTTTCTACCACCTTTCGGTCTGCTGCAGCTGCAGATGCTGTGTGGGAATACTTTATACCGACTGACATCAACAACATCATTTCCAAGACTCCGGATCGACCTGCCTTCACATCCAAAATGGACCTCTACTTTCATCTTAGCAATCATGGTATCCTTGTTGATGATGGAAAAATGGTACTTCTTCACTAATTCTAACTAAAAAAAATTCACCTTTAATTTTATTATATTTGGTTAATTATATTTTGTTAAATTAATTATTTAAATGTCTTTGGTCTTTTAATTTGATCCACAAACGCATATAATTTCTTATATCTTTGTTTCCCTCTACCTCTGGCTCATGTGTATTAAATAAGCTCTTGACATTTTAACTTTTAAATCATCTCTACACATCATTTTTAAGAAACTCAGCAGTTACTTTACTTTCTATCTTGCAATCGTCATAACATTCCTTCAGAACCTTAAGCTGGATAGATCAAGTGGTGCAAAGATCTACATGCTGTCAGCTGTAAGGACACTAGGGATTGTATGGGGTGATAATCCACAATATTGGCAACGGGTGCCAAACAATGATTCAAGGTGAGTAATTTACTCCATGTTGCATTTTTTTTTTTCCTTTTATCCTAAACGGGGTGGGAGTGGGGTTGGGGTGATAAATTAACAATCATCTAAATTCTAATTATTGCACTATTCATATTTTCACCGCTAATTCCCTCCATTTCCTATTAGGTTTTCAGAAGTGGAACAGTTGATATTGGTTTGGTGGTTTGAAATACATGCCAAATTCAGCTGCAAAAAGCTAACCGCGAAAACCAGATACGCTGCCTATTTCGTCTTCAAATTAGAAGATGGCTCAAGTGGTTTTGATCTTCCATTTGATGCGCTTTTGTCCTTTGGTGATGATGAGTCTCGTCAGAGAATTTGTCTAGAACCCAGAAAGGGTATTACTAAAAATCCAAATAATCTGATCAGATATCCTCAACTAAGAGATGATCAATGGAGTGAAGTAGAGGTTGCGGAATTCTACAATGATGGTGAGGAGGGTCGTGACATTGCATTAAGAGTGCAAGAAACTGAAGAACTGTTGGCAAAGATAGGGCTTCTCTTTAATGGCATCGAGTTTCGTCCTAAGATATAGTCAATTAATAAATGAGGGAATGTTGCATGTCATTGATAAGATACAGTCAATTTGAATGTTCTCTGCTCTACTGTTTTGCATCAGTCATGTCAAAAACTTATTTCCACTCTAATTAGTCTTGTATTGAAATCACTTGTTATTATTTTAGATCTACCCTTTTATTCTCCTCAATTCCTCCAAGCTACCATATTATTTTATTCCTAAACAGTTTGATACTAAACAGTATGACCACCAGTATCTTTCAATTGTGGTGACAATTAATGAAGCTGCTTCTACCTTGCTCTTTCAAGAAACTAATTACTAGCAACAAATTAACCCGGATGAAGAAGCAGGGTATCTGCTGTTAGAAATATTCTACGGGCCAATTATACGAGCCGAACTAATTGTTAATTTCTGAAATTAATATGGGTTAGATTATTATAGATTTACAAGCTATAGTTTGTAGCATAGATTATCACTAGTACAAAAAATGTGACTATACATGGCTTTTTATACACGGATGCGAAAAGTTCCACATTAACAGTATATAATGGGAGGAGGCACTTGCGTTGGTTACTGTCAATTTTCGCATGGTTAAATAAACAACACATATTACATATATAATAACTAATTAGTAAGCTGTAAAAAATCTGACTACTTCAATTCTTGAATGGTTAAATAAAGATAGTGTTAGTTATTATTTGGTTATTAGTTGTAGAGTTGTTTATGTATAATAATTGAAACCTCAACGGAAATTGATATCAATTAGTGTAGAAGTGAGGACACGTTAGGACAATTGATCAACAACATTTTTGCTACAGAGGGAGTGCATTGTACTTCGATCCTCCATTTGAAAACACTCCCTCTTTTGATTTTATGATGAAGTCATCTAGTTATAATGATATTCAGTTTCAATGGATAATTATATAAGAACAATCATTTTCTCAGTACAATTTACGGTGTTTTTGTGTTTTGGTAGCAGTTGCTACATAGAGAGTACTTTGTGTTATATATGTATATAATGAGATTCAGCCTTATGACTTTATTAATGTTGTCTATGTTTGATTTCAATATATAGCTAGTGTTTTGCTAGTGCTTCTTGCATATCTCATTAACTTATGACTTTATTAATGTTGAATGCATTGCAAATTTTGATCGGGAAGAAATAGAAGCATGGAGTAGCTTGTAAAACCAATGGCAATTCTTGATCACCTCACCCCAAAGAAGAACCGGAGATGGGCATCGTGTACAAGGCGCGGACGTTGCATTTACTTACTTTCGCCAGGCCTCAAGTTCCATTTTTAGGTTTTATTTTTTTACAATTATTTTTTTAATTTTTACCTTTTTATATATTTTGGACGAATAAGAAAACCGTGTTTTAAAGATTTCTCTTTTCTTATAAATGGAAAGTTAAAAGGTGAACAAGAGGGTCGTCAGTTTGTTGCTAGCACACCGACTAGGGGAGGTTTCCAATGTTTATATCGGTAAAGACATTGCTATTGTTGTGCAAATTCGACATACAAGTGAGGTAAAGGAAGGTTATGCGTGATTTACTGTTTGACTCAAGAATTTCTTGCTCTGCTTCTCAAATATATATAGTGGTAATTTCTATCTTGGATATAATTTTACATATGGATCATAATTCGGTTAAGATTGATTAATTGATTGAAATTGAATTGAAAAACCCTAGAACCTATCCGAATTATCAACATTTGCACCATGGACCAAGAAGCTGACCTAGTGATGACAAATGACACCTGCATCAATAATCAGTTCTCGTCTAAACACTGGGCCACATGCGCACTGCATTCAACTTGACAGACGTCGATCAAGATAGCTCCAACTTGCATTTTATTTTAAGAGGCAGGCGCTCTACTCTTTTGGAGTTTGTGTTATTTTTATTTCTAATATTAATTTTTATTCCATGAGTTCTCTATCTCCACCATATCTGATTTACTCTTCGTTCATATCGCATAAGCCCCACTCCTGCTATAAGCACCAAGATAATTAGCACGCCAAAAGAAATCAATTAAATATGTCAAGTGCTAAAACTACTACAACAAACAGTTGATAGAAATTGAAGCAGGGCCCACGTATACCCCAACTTGGCCATGTCTGACTGACACAAAATTATCTAAACGACGGGGTGAACGTTAGGTGTAGAAAGAGAGTGAGACAATATGATGAGAACTGGAAATAAAAAAAAAATTAAAAAAAGCAATATGATGAGAATCCTTTTTGTATATTTTATTTTTGGAGATTAGTTGTAGGTTCATGTAGAATTTTTTGTAGTTGTTGTAGATTGGTTTGAAACTGTGCCATAGGTGAGATTAGAAAAACTGCCATAGGTATGATAAATTACTTCATGCTGTTTTAAAATTAAGGTAGTAAGGTGAATGTTCACCTGCTAATTTCTCTATGAAGCAAGTAATTAAGATGTCTTAAAGAGCTTATAATTATCCATATTTACACAACAAGTCCCTACGACTAAGTTCCCACTTAGCCAATTTTTTGAGGAAGAGTTTCAATCATGAGTTTAGCCCATATGAATTTGTGATTGAGAAATAGCTAGCTCCAAATTGCATTCCCTCTGTGATATTGATGTTTGGCATGAATCAAGAAAAAGCTATAACAATAGTCATATAACTACTTTCTATGTTAATTGGCAGGCGTGCGATATATTCTTTTGGAGTTTCAATTAGTTTGTGTTAAAAGTGTAGCACTTTAGCATATAACAGTAGCCATATAACATTTTTTTTTTATTTTAATAGGCAGGCGCTCTACTCTTACGAGTGTACGTTTGGATGAGAAGGTTGCTAACTTAAAATAGCAAGAACAGCTCACTAACCCAGGATCACAGCACATGAACAGATGAGCCCCACAATTTGGTCAATTGCAGCCCGTTGGTGATCATTGCATCACCTTATTATCACATCTAATGATTTAATTTTGACATATGAGTTTTAAAAAATTTGTTATTAAAAAATTTAAAAAGTGGAGGGCATGATGGACACACCAAAAATGAAAATATTTGATTCCTCAATTTTTATCCTATGAGTTCTCCATCTCCACCATATTTGATTTTGATTACTCTCCTGCAAGTAACTCCTGGTTCCTATCGCATGAGTCCCACTTTTGCTCAATTACAATAAAGTTTGGTGATTATTGCATCACGTTAATTATATCATATATAAGCATCAAGATAAGATCATCAGACGACAAGAAAAATCTATTAAATATGTCAAGTGTCTGCTCTTTTTCCGGAGAAAGAAGGGTCCTCCTCTTCTCTCTCTCTCTCTCCTTTTCTCTTTTTCTCTCTCCTTTTCACTCTCTCCTTCTCTCTTTTCCCTCTTCCTCTCTAAAAATAAGGGTCCTCCTAGAAGGAGCAAATTCTCATCCCTAAAACTAGTTCAACAAAGAGTTGTTAGAAATTGAAGCGGGACCCGCATTTACCCCAACTTGGTCGTGTCTGATGACTAACACAATTTTCTAAACGAAGGGGTGGACTTTTGGTGGGGAGAGAGAGAAAGAGATCACAGACAACATGATGAGAATCCCTTTATTTATCTTTTCTTTTTTCGAAATTAGCTGTAGGTGTATTTAGAAATTTTGGTAGTTGTTGTAGATTGGTTCGAGACTGCCATAGTTGGGATTAGAAAAACTGCCATAGGTATGATAAATTACTTCATGTTGTTTAAAAGTAAGGTACGTAGTACAGTAGTAAGGTGAATGTTCACCTGCTGGTAATTGCTCTATGAAGTAAGATCACTTCTTTAAAGAGCTTGTAATTAATTATCCATACTTATACGACAAGTCCCTACAACTAATTGTTCCCACTTAGCCAATTTTGTGAGGAATATTTTCTAACATGAATTTTTTATTTAGAAATAGGCAGCTCCAAATTGCATTCCCTCTGTGATACTAATGTTTTGAAAGAATCAAGAAAAAACTATAGTACATTTTCTCTAAATTAGTTTGTGCTAAAAGTTTAGAACTTTAGCTTTTAACAGTAGCCATATAACAAATTTCTATTTTAAGAGGCCGGCGCTCTACTCTTTAATTCGGTGTTTTATGTGTCCACTGCATCTACCTAACTTCTATTTCTATCATTATTTTAATATTTCAATTTTCTCTCACCACCAAATTGATTTTGAGTAATCTCTTGATAGCTTCTTGTTTTTTCATATCAATTTGCAATAACTTCTTGTTCTTTTTAAAATTAAGGTAGTAAGGTGAATGTTTACCCGGTAATTGCTCAATGAAGTAATTAAGACCAAAATCATGCTTTCAAGCTTAAAACAAACCTTTAATTAATTTGGTAAGTTGAATGTTTGGCTATATCCCACTTCTTTAAAGAGATTATAATTGTCCATATTTATGAGACAAGTCTCTGCGAGTAAGTTATGTTATGACAATTAAATAATTAATTGTTGTTTCCCTCTACCTCGGGCGCATGTGTATGGAACAAGTTCTTGACATTTTAACTTTTAAATCACTTATTTTCTACAGAATGGCCCCCAAAAATGTAAATAATTATAGTTGCTGTCTGTGCAACATTATTTTTAAAAAAGCTCGTTACCGTAATTTATATTTTGATCTTGTCATAACATAACTTTGTTTGTGCAACATTATTTTTAAAAAATCTCGTTGCCGTAATTTATATTTTGATCTTGTCATAACATAACTTGAGATCGTTAGGCTGGATAGACAAACCGGTGCAAAGATCTACATGCTGTCAGCTACAAGGGCAGTAGGGATTATATGGGGCGATAATCCATAATATTGGCATGGGGTGCCAAACCATGATTCAAGGTAAGTAATATATATACTACTATTGTATCGTGTTCGTGCGTTGCAACTTAAACATATTATAAGATAATAAAAAAAATCTCATACAAAATAATATATTTTTATAAAAAAATATTAGACTAAATGACAAATACATTTTATAAATGACATATTAAATGGCATCTATACATAAATAACATTCTTTAAATGACATATTACATAACATATAATATATATTTTTTTAATCTTTTTGACATAGTTTCATAAAAAAAAAATCTCAAATAGAATGACATTTTAGATTAAGATCCATATATTTAAATTTTTAATTGTTGCATCATGCATGTAGTTTTTGGAAAACAAGTGTAAATTTTAATGTCTACTCGGAGAATAGGGAAGTGATATCTCCGAAATTTTTATTTATACCATATTTAAAAAAATATAAATTAATTAATTATTTTTACTGGAGAATTAAAAAACTACTACGTCCGCCATTTTTTACTGACAATTAACTGAACTATACCTTGCTCCCTCGAGTTTCCCCCAACCCGTTAACTCTAAGACCACAAGAAACCGATTGCTAGCAATAAACGAACAAGGACCAAGAAGCAGGTATATGTCCTAAGGACCAAGAAGCTGACCGCCAGTGATGACAAATGACACCTGCATCAAAAATCAATTCACATCAAATTAAACACTGGGCCATACTATTATATTTCAGTGCATGCACTGCATTCAACTTGACATTGAATAGCTCCAACTTGCATTCTTATTTTTAAGAGGCAGTCGTTCTACTCTTTTGAAGTTTGTGTTACTTCTTCTATTTTTATCATTATTTTATTTCCGCCATATTTGAAGATTTTGATTAATCTCCTGATAGTAACTCCTGTTTATATCACATGAGCCCCACAATTTGCTCAATGACAGGAAAGTTGGTGATTATTGCATCCCCTTATTATCATATTATATAAGAACCAATATAACAAGCCAAAGGAATCAATTAAATATGGCAAGTGCTAAAGCTAGTCAAAGAAAAGAGTAGGTAGAATCTGAAGTGGGACCCAAATTTACCCCACCTTAACCATGGTAGAAAGAGAAGCGTCAAGAGAATCCAATTTGTTTTTTTTTTTTTTTTTTGAAGATCGGCCATAGGTGTAGTAAGAAATTTTGGTAGTTGAAGACTGGAATTCAGATCCAGTGAAGTAACCCAATCTTTGGGTTTTAAATCGGGACCGTCCGATTCTAATCCGAGACAATCAATCCAAATCTGAGCACACATATTTCAAAAACAAATTTGAATCCCGAGACAATTCTGACTGACTGATTTGAATCGGACAGTCTTGGTCCAAAACCCAAAAATTGGGTTACTTTAGGGGATCCGGACTCTGGAGACTGGCCGTAGGTTTAATGAATGATGAAGTCTTTTCAGATTTGAATCCATGTGTGGGCTCTACCATCCATTAATAATAGGCCTAATGAGATGGTGGCATGTGATCTGATTGGGTGCATTTTGGTTCAGCGGATAGAAAATGGTGAAGTGACAAATTTGTGTGAGGATGATGGGCAAAACCTTCAGCCCAATAAATAGGCAATACCTTGGATTAATATTGTAGACTTCATTTTTGGGCTGATTGGTTGTATTGTAACTTTGTAACCATTCCACAAATGAAAAAACAAATCGGGTTTTGTAAGGAATTGAAATGAAAAACGATCGCGATGGGACTCGAACCCACAATCTCCCGCTCCGGAGGCGAGCGCCTTATCCATTAGGCCACGCGATCAATGTTGTGTTTAAACTCCTCTTTGAGAAGCATTTTGAACTTTCTCGCATTGCATATTTTTCTGAGGTACTTCGGTACAACAAACTTAGAAACTAAAGGTGTAACGGACCACCATAATAGCAGACACAACTTAGGAAATCCACTCATTACACACTAAACACAAATAGGCAAAATGAGATGTTTGTGGATTTCAAGTAGAAAGCTTATCAGTTATTTCCGTGAAAACAACACACAAGGCCATGAAATAGGAGTAAGTCCGATGGGCATCGGACCTACTTTCAGGTTCAATTAGTTTTAACACCATACGATTAGCATTAAGATATGTGTATACGGAAATTGAAACAGATTTGCATGGATTTAAATGTACTTTGCACGAATCTTGATGCAATCGAATGGTCATTACACCCATCGAACTAAGGTAGGTCCGATAGGCATCGGACCTACTGGGCATGTCAAGGCCATATGGTGAGGACCACATCCTCCTGAACTAACTATAAAAACATTCTTTTAATGCATTTTTTTTAATGACTCTGAACTTTCCAATATAGCATAGTTTTATTATACAAGTAAATGTTTTTGCCTTTTTAGATGTGATTAATTTTTATCTAAATTAAGAAAATATGTACGGTCCATATTGGTTATGCCTTTGAGAAAAAAAAATATATATGTAATCTCCCGATATCGATTCTCCAATTTTCCCTTGAAGCTCACTTTCTCTTTTAGACTTCTATATCTTCATTTTTTTTTGTTAATTATTTCTATTTTTTTTTCTCATTACTCGATCAGCCCTCCATTTATATTTTTTTTCTATGTTCAATTTTGCTAATATTTCTGATGATTAGTGTAGAATCTTGTGAATGTAAAACTACGAACGTCTTATATTCTATTTATATTGTCAAATGAGATACATATTGAAGTACTTTCGGGTTCTATTTTTTAAGTTTTTTTTTTTTTATAATATGCTAGGTATACAAACTTGAACTGTTAGGTTTATAATCTTGAAATCAGCACTTTACAAGTTTGTGTAACAATATTTATAGTCTCGAAAGCTTAAATTTAAATAATTGAATGTAGCAACTAGCATAAAATCTAAAAAGATAAATTTTATAGATTACTTGTTAGCTTTACAAACTTGTAATTCGTACATTACAAAGTTGTAATTCGTACATTATAAAGTTGTACAACAAGGTTTATAAACCTGAAATCTTGGATTTAAAGTATTAGATTTAACAATTAGCCCAAATATAAAAAAAATGAATAAGAATACTTGCTAAGTTTATAGACTTGAAATCAGTACATTACAAATCTGTGGAGTAATATTTACAGACTTAAAATCTTGAATTTAAAGAACATGGTTGCAATATAAATATATATATATGAGGAGGGATCAAGTTACAACAATTTTGAGTTACCACAAAGTTACAACAACGATTTCTTTAATTTTCGAAGTCCAAATCGTTGATCCAATCCATTCAACATGATTATCTAAATAAAATGTGCTTCCAGATCAAATTTTACATTTTTTTGAATTTTTTTACTATTTATTAAGACGGGTACAAAATTCAATGGTCTGAATAATCATGTTGAACGGCTTGGATTGACGATTTGGACATTGAAAATGAAAAAATCTGTTGTTGTAACTTTATGGTAATCGGATCCCTCCTATATATATATATATATAGTAGAACTAGGGTGCTCCTAAGTTCACCCAACCTCTTGTGAGCTTGACTCTAAAATAAATCGAATCGACTTTAAACGATGAATCCAAACCGTTGAAATTCTTCTACCTAATGATTGATGCATATATATGTGAAAATTTTAAAGTTTGGAATTAATTTAGTATAGAGTCAAGTGGTCAAAGGAGTCCAAAAAATAAATGCATTAAAATTAATTTATAAACCTTAAACTTTTGACCACTTGACATTATATTAAATTAATTCGAAACTTTAAAATTTTCACATGTAGACGCATCACTCATTAGGTAGAAGGGTTTCAACGATTTGGATTCATCGTTTAAAATTGATTCGATATATTTTAGAGTCAAGTTCACAAGAAGTTGGGTGAACTTAGGAGCACCCTAGTTCTACTCTATACACACACACACACACACACACACACACACACACACACACACACACCCCCACCCCCACCCCTATATATATATATATATATATGAGAGCAAATATAACCCGAAGTACTTCAATATAGATCTTATTTAAAAGAGAAAATGGAGTACAAAACATTCGTAGTTTTAGATTTACAATAGTCATTACATATTGTAGGAAATATGAGCGATATTGAATGGAGGAAAAAAAAAACAGAAAAGTAGGTGATGAGGGAGAATATAATATTTTATTTTTTGATAGGATAGAAATAAAATAAGTTCAGAAAGCAAAATTTTACATAGTATCTTTCTTTTTCAAAACATAGAACAAAATATTATCCTCTCAAAATTCTTAACAAAATGTCCTTATAGGTTCCACTTTCCTCCTCTCTTCTCCTCCTCCCACCAACACGTATCCTCTGCATTAACTCAAAAGGGAATCTTTTGAGTTAATACATCTCAACCCTCTGATTTTAAACAGAGTCAATCTGATTGTCTAGTTTTAACACAGTGATATTTAATATTAGTGTTGATCTAGTTTGCATGTATCTTAAAGCAGATCGGATAGTCCAGATGTATTAACTCAAAAAATTCCTTTTGGAGTTAGCAGAGGATACAAATTCTTCCTCCCACTCCTATTTTATTCCTCTTATTTTTTTGTCAAAATCAAAATGATAAATTATAGATACATTATCTAAACTAGATTGGTAGATATAAGATTTGGCGTAACTTATATTTTTTTTAATAATCAATCACTTTGCTTATAAAACTAGATTGTGAATGCCTATTTGGAGTCGTTCAATGTATACAATGATGCAGTAGAGAAGAAAATACGTGACACGCTGTGACATGATGTAACAAATACGCCGTGATTTTGTCACGTATTTTGACATGACATAATCAATTTTTTTTCACGTGACGTGACTAAAATGGTGGTGAATGGGTCACGTCACGCCGTGACTATACGTGACATGATCACACGTGACATAACGTGTCGTGACGTAAATTAGTCATGTCAATTTTTTATATTTTAATTTAAATTGTTGAAAATTTAGAAAACAAAATATGAAAAATTATAAAATAAGTAAATAATATTATAAAAATTATTTTTTTTAGAAAAGGTTGGTGGGCATCTGACATTACCTTAAAAATTCAAATTACAAACATTTATAAGACTAAACTAGAGAAAATAAAAATAAGTATTACATGAGTACCAGTATCACTGAATCTACAATAAAAAAAATCTGAATACTTTATACATATCAAAAAAGTTAGATACTCTATGTGTCATACTATAATGTGACGTGACGTGATGTGAATAGTTCACATGACGTGATATAATGTGTTGCAGTACCATCCGAAATGTCTCTTTTCAGAACTTAATTTGAGTTCTCCGCTTAGCACTTGTCCGAAAATAATAATGAATAAATAATCAGAAATTGGCCTCAAAACTAGTACCAAAAACCAAAACGATCGCGATGGGACTCGAACCCACAATCTCCCGCTCCGGAGGCGAGCGCCTTATCCATTAGGCCACGCGATCAATTTCGTTAATTTTATTCTTATAATTAATTTTATCTCTCCTCTTTTTTTTTTTTTTTTTTTTTGAGTGGAAGATTAATTGGCTTGGCGTCCCAGGCAGTGGCGGTTTGCACTATTTTTTTTGTTGTTGTTGTCTCGCTCTCTTCTTTTCTACTTCTAAAGTTGGTTTAATTATGAGGAAGCTTATATCATTTTAGTGACACTGGATTATATCCTATATTTTTAAAGTTTTTAAAGTCCAAATAGTTGATTCAAACCGTTTAACTTAACATAATCTCCATATTAAAATGTACTTGGAGATTAAATTTGTACTAAAGTTGGTTAATTATATTTGAACTAATTTTATTTTGGGGAAATTTCATGTATACCTCACAAAAATTTTGAAATTACGTATTTTCTCTCTGAGCTTCATGATATTATATTTACCATTCTAAATTTCAAAACCTCACAAATTTACCCATTTGATTGTCTTTTCTATTAAATTTCATTTTAAATTTAAAGATTACCTAATTTACCCTTTCTTAAGAAAAACAAATATATGTAACATGTTTGAAATTAAATATTAGTCTTCTAATTAGTTGGTTTGAAAAAAATATATATGACAAAAATGTTTAGAGTTATCACTCATTATTTTTGAAATATTGATTGAAGATATGTTATAACTTATAAGTGATCGTTTCACCCTTTTAGAGAGACCATTAATTCTTCTTTAGTAAGGACAAATTGGTAATTTATTTATTTTTTACGCTTAAACAAGCATATACCTATAGTTAATTGACCATACTTTTGGTGCCTGTCTACTTTACTCTCAAAGAGACAGTTGTATTTAGTTTACTGTACTTACTGATAGCTCCTATCAGTTTTTCAAAAAATATGTGTGATACCAAAATTGGTTAATTCTCACTACTGTGTAGAAGTCTTTGAGCTAATACATCATTTATTTACCTTAAGTTGGCAATATTATCTTTAGAGGGGGACTACGTAATTTTGAAAAATTTGAGCAGTATAAATGAATTACGCTTATTTTCTTTCTCATTCTATTAATTTTTTATTTAATTTTTTCTGAGATGTTTTTAGCAATACAATTTTCTTTGCCAATTCTAACCTTAATTAGTTATGAAATAAAATTATATTTGTCTAAATTTTTGGATTTAATGTATACTTGTCTTGCTGTAATTATGAGACAAATCCTTGAAAACCAAAAATTTACCAACTAATTAAATAACGATAGTCGGTTCTCATGTGCATCTGCATACCAGAACATGCATAACATAGGTGTCTGCTGTCATGTTAACAGTCGCTTTGGAAGATAAAAATCCCAACCAATGTCAATCCTTCGGTTACCACCGAAGAACAGAGTGATAACGAAAGAGGTGCTTATGATAAAGGGGTGCAATGGGCTTGTAATTTGTCAATTGGAATCCACAGAAGAAACACTAATTTTGGGCTGACAAATTTGAAGCCCAAATTATTTTTACAGAAGATTACATTTCAAAATCTATTCTTAGCCCAAACTTTGAAGTTCAAATGTAAAATAGACAAGAACTTCAATTAAGAACACTTTGATGCGGGGGGGGGGGGGGGGGGGGGGGGGGGGGGGGGGGGGGGGGGGGGGAACTCGAAAAATATTAAGGATAATTTTTTTGTATTTTTGGTCAACAACTTAAGTAGAAGTATTTGTGAAGATAAAATGAGAAACAAAGACCATCAATTTCTAATTCTTTTGAAAGTTTGAAGGGCTAACAACATAAATTTCACACAAAAGTGTGGAATTTAATTAGTTGGGTTATTTGGTGGGAAGGAAAAAATAGTATTTTGAGAAAAAAAAAATGGTTTGTATTTATTCTTAATCTTCAGTGGCAATTACAGTTCGAAAACATTCTTATTGGATCCAATAACAACAATAACAAAAATATTGGTGAAAATAAGAACTAATCTAGATCCATTATTTATTTTTTCGTCTGGCTGCACATTCATTTCATCCTTTGTTTATTTTGCCGTGTTTTGGTTGTTCTCCGCAATTTTAATGGAAGACATCGATTGCTCTTTTAACCCTAAACCCTAAACTCTAAACATCTTGTTGCGGTAAACCTAGAGAGCGCACACGCATGGCTATGGGGAATGATGCCAGCATTTACAGCTATTTGATAGTGGTGTTGTTTGCAAGTTAGTGGCGATGCAATAATATTTTTTTTTATCAAGTTGTCTGCATGACCTTACTGAAGAACTTTACAATCAATGGAAGTTTTTTAACTGATACAAACTTGATCAGCTACAAAAAGTTTTACTTTATTTTGTTTAATTTGGTTTTACCTTCTTTTTACATTTTTCCTGATTCAACACAATTTCATGACTTTGAGACCTAAAAACTTTGTCTATGCCGTTTAAATAAAACAAATAAGGACTTGATTCTTATTTTTCCTCAAAAAATTGTTAGTGGGAAAAGACCATCTAACCTTAAAAAAAAGAAAAAAAATTACAAAAAAAAAACTGATTATAAGATGTAACTTCTGCTGAAAATGTTCATGACAATTCATTTGAAATATTTTTTTTTCATTTAATTAACTACACTAGTTGTCATGGCTACCATTGGTCCAGACCACTGTTCACAAAACCGCAATAGGCTTGTAATCTGTTAAATGGAATCCACCGAAGAAACACTGAAATTTTGGGCTGACAAAATCTGAAGCCCAAATTGTTTTTACAGAAGATTATATTTCAAATTCTATTTTTAGCCCAAACTTTGAAGTTCAAATGTATAATAGACAAGAACTTCAATTAAGGCCCGGCCCCTTTGTATGCGTGGGAAAAAAAAAATCGAATTTTTTTAAGGATTCATTATCTGTAAATTTGGTCAACAACTTGTAGAAATATTTGTGAGGATAATTAAAATGAGTAACGAAGGCCAACAATTTCTAATTGTTCAACTGATCGAATTAATGTTATGTCAGCGGGGGCCACCTACTAACAAGAGAAGAATTTTTCTATAATAAATTATAAAAACTGCATATCCATTGGATTGATATTGACCAAAATGATATATTCTGATCTGTCTTTTACAAAAACTTTGCATATTTTGGTGTGGTTTATTCCTATTTCCCACAATAACTATTTAGCTTATATCTAGCTATCATTTACACTTACTGAAATTCATACAAGTATTTTTAAACCTGTTATATATTCTGCTATACAGTAGACATAAGAAAATAAATGTACAACACTTGTTGCACTTGATTCAAAATCTCTTACCAGGGTTAATATATTAAGTAATATTTCAGTTTTGTTTTTTAACACACTGAGAATTGAGGAGGGTTCCAATGCCTCATCTTCTCATACCTCATTCATACTTCATGTTATATATCTCTATTTTTAAAGTTAAAACTATCGATCCGAACCGTTCAACATGATATTCATGCTAAAGTATGCTTAGGGATGAAATTTTATAATTTTTGCAATTTTTTTACTATTTTTTAAGATAGGTACAAAATCAATATTTTTTTTAACGGTCCAGATATAGTGATTTTGTACCTATTTTAAAAAATAGTAAAGAAATTGCAAAAATTATAAAATTTCATCTCTAAGCATATTTTAGTATGAATATCATATTGAACGGTTCGGATCGATAGTTTGGACTTTGAAAATAAAAATATATAACATGAGGTATGAAGAGATGAGCCATTGGAATCCTACTCCTGAGAATTATTTCCAGCGAAATATTCTGCAGATAGTTAATTTAATAATATGTTTTTAATATTAGGAGTGTTAGCTATATTTAATTTATAATCCTTTTTTTTTTTTTTTTCATTGTGAATGAGCATGCATATAATACAAATATATCTTGGTCACCAATTAAAAATAGTGGCCTACAAATCTAGCTATAACCTAGACCCTTTTTTTATCCTAAAACAAAATCAACATGCCAACTTGTATTTCATAGGAAAAAAAAACCTTTCCAGCAAGATGAAGTTGCTTGATTGCAAGTTGATTGGTTTGACCAAAATGGTACCATAATATCCAATCTCTGTTGCAAAAATTTTGCATATTTTTGTGTGGTTTATTGCAATTTCTGACACTAATTATTTAAGCTACTATCAAGCCGCACATAATTGGTGATTTCAATCATATTTTTCTGGCAAATTGACTTCGGATTATTCTAAAACCTGTTTTTACCTTCTCCATGATCAATTAATGAGGACCCAACTGTATCCAAAACTTTGTGTCAAAACCAGAACTTCATCAACCATTGAGAAGGAATTTTTGTTTTTATTTTATTTTGTAAGAGACAAAATTACTATATCAATTAGAATCACAGAAGATCCTATGCTGCCACAAAGGTCACAAAAAATCTCCAAACTGCCACAAATTTCCAAGACCTCAACATATTAGGTTCTTGAAATTTACAAAATTGATTTTATGAATTTTGTAAAATTCAAATAAAACCCTAATTCTTAGAATTTACCAAATTTATTCCAAGAATTTATTAAACAAACCCAAAATCGACAACTTTATGAAATTCCCATACAGACCTCAAATCAACCCCAAAATTTAGCAAATTAACAATATTCATTCAATAAACATGCGACAACCTTAATTCATGAAATTTATCAAAATTAATTTCACGAATCAAAAGAATTACAAATTAACCCAAAAAATCCCCAAACAAATAAATTATTCTAAAAGTTTGATGGCGAAACGACATAATTAAATTTAACAGGAACAAAAGTATATGTTTCTTCATTTCTCTTTGGGTTTACTTCATTACTAAATCAGCAGCAAAACTATGAAATACAAACCAAGTGATATGGATGTTATTATAAATAAGTGTAATTATGTAAATATAATTTTCCAGAGAGAGAGAGTAGGAAAAATAATTTAGAGCTAACAAGTGGGTCCCGCTTGTCTGCGACACAATATTGTTAAATTGGAGACGTCCATTGATAATCAGGACATCACATTACCTATTGGACGGCTCAGATTTACATATGTACAAATTAGATAATGTATGTACAACAAATATTTTAAGTATATTTAGAAGTTCATTTTAGTACTGTTGTTGTAATGTTTTTTTTGGTCTTTCGGTACAATGCATGTTTGATTATACTTTGTTGTTTAATGCTTATTACATAATTCCTCTCTATATTTTAATGTGTTAATGTGAATATGGTTTAATAGGAACTGAGAAATGTAAAAGAGTTCTGGGTTGGTACCAGATTTGTGCAAGGAGGATTGTAGTATTAGGGTATGTTAATTTGTTGTCATTTATGGTTACTATTTGCATGAGTATATATACGCAAATATTAACGCATGGAAATAATCAGATTGGTCCACGTTCGCTAGTCTTAAAAATAGTTAGATGGGACTCACGTTTACCAGCTTTGGAATTAATCAGATGGGCCCACATTCGCTACCTTTGGAAATAATCCAGATGGGGGCAACTGTGAAAGTATTTTTATGTCCTCTATTTTCAAGGGTAATTAATTTCATGAAAAAAAAAAAAAACTTATTTCCATCTGTGTTTATGGAAATATTTACTATATCCAACGAAGATATTTGTGAGTTCATGAAACAAGTCATTGCCTTTGAAAACAACTCCGATTCTAGTAGTGTATTTTGCTAGATATTTTTGCAAATTCATGTGTGGTCATTTGACTGAACTTTCATCCATTGTTTATTTTCCCAACATTAGGTTGTTGGTTGCTGTACTTTTATCCATTGTTTATTTTGTCAACTTTAGGTTGGTGGCTGCAATATTGTTTAATGGATTCTTAATGGGAGACATCACTCTGATAACAAAAGGGAATAAAAGAATAATTAGTTTGCAAAAAGATTTTATAATAATAATATTTTATAAGATTATATAATATTTCCTAATTAATGGGAGACGTCACTCCGTTTTCTCTTTCTCTCAATTATTTTATAATATTTTCTTAAAAAAAATCTTGCTAGAATAAATGGTTCCACTACAAATTAAAATTTGAAAATATATAGAAGAAGAAAAAAGTAACCAAATCTGCTACGTTTCTTTTAGAAAGGGAGGAATATATTTTTCTTCATCCAAACCGTTCAAATGTTTTCTAACAGTTCAATTTTGAAGATGAAACTACTCTCTTCTTTTCAAAATCTAAACCATTGAAAATATTTGAATATATATATTTTTTTGAAGTAGAAATTAAATGTGGGAATGAAGCTCCTAGATTACATTAATCAGACCCAAAATGTGTCAAATGATACAAAAGTTCATCTCTAAATGAGTTGAATGAAAAGAAAAGAAGTAAACTGAAAAGAATAAAAGTAAAAAAAGAAAAGAAAAAGATAACTAAAAACTAAAGTACAAAGGAAACAAAAAGTGCAAACAGATAAATCTAACTCCTACTTGTTCTGTATATATTATGGAGTAGAACTAGGGTGTTCCTAAGTTCACCACACCTCTTGTGAACTTGACTCTAAAATATATCGAATCGACTTTAAACGATGAATCCAAACCGTTGAAACCCTTCTACCTAATGAGTGATGTGTCTACATGTGAAAATTTTAAAGTTTCGAATTAATTTAATATAGAGTCAAGTGGTCAAAGGAGTCCAAAAAATAAATGCATTAAAATTAATCTATAAACCTTAAACTTTTGACCACTTGACTCTATATTAAATTAATTCGAAACTTTAAAATTTTCACATGTAGACGCATCAATCATTAGATAGAAGGATTTCAACGGTTTGGATTCTTCGTTTAAAGTCGATTCGATATATTTTAGAGTCAAGTTCACAGGAAGTTAGGTGAACTTAGGAGCACCCTAGTTCTACTCTATATTCTGTTCCTAATTCATCATGTCCTGACCCGAAAACCAGCTTCTCAGTTCATATTTTATTTTTACCAGAAATATGTTCGGAGGTTTATGTGTGTCCTGGAAGATTCGACGGCATCTCTCTTTATATAACAATAAAAACATATTGTCAGTTGAATCTGTCTTTTCTTTATGTTCTTTGACCCAATCATTATATCATCATATCTGTTGTTTCATCTTCCCACTATCGTCCCAAAGAGGGTGCTTTAACCTCTTACCAGAAATAGCACTTGGAGAAAAGTAAAACCTTCCCTTTCTTGGAGAAAAGCACCAGATTCTTACCAAAAAAAAAATCACGGTTGCTTTGGAAATGAGTTAGTAATTGTAAGTATACTAATATAGTAATAAAACAACAACAATCTATTGTCCATTTTGTATAGAGTGGGGCATTTGATATGGGCATCACATCAAATTTGATAGGGTAGGCATATTGACACCACAGATATTTATATTAACTCAACATCTTTAATAAAATTTAATGTAGAGACAATTTTGACCCTCTTTAAATGCTTTGCTAATTACCATATTTTTCTATAATGTAATTAATATCTTGATCATGTATTAAATTATTTGATTTCTATAATTGCTAGATTTTTATTTCCATTTTTATTTTATTTTACATTGAGCTAATTATATCTTACTGCTTCATTTTTTTCCCATAAAACTATAAACTTCACGAAAACCATCAATCAATTGAAATTTCAAGCACAAACATCAATTAATTTCTACTCAAACCAAATTAAGTCAAGGTATGTATTTAACCTTTTTCTTTGTAGGTTATCATGTTCGCAGCATTACTGGAGAAAACAAATTAATGAGCTATCATCAATTTGGATGGACTTTTTTTCAATATGATATTGAGAATTTTTGGAATATTTTATAAATTTAAGTTTAATGCAAACAATTTATTAGTTTTAGCATGCATGATTGATGTAATTTTTTATTGTAGTGTTTTGTTGTACTTTTAATTTATTATTTTAATCATAAGTTGAATGTTTAACATTAATCATGATAATTTAAATTCAATATGTTTTTATATTAGTAATCATGTTGTTTTATAGTGATTTTTTGCTCAAAAAGATGGATAAAATGTTAAGTGACAATTTTTTTTGATAGTAGATTGTGAAAATATAATATAATCATTCGATGTTGTAGTTCTCTTAAAAAAAAAATCTGAAATATTCAATTAATGAAAACAAATAAAGAATATTTATTACATTAAACTAACTTCTAAGGAAATAAGTCATATAATAGTATCAGAGAAACAAATTTTGATAAAATATAACTTTTAAGGAAAAAATAATGGAGTAATAGAGGGAGAGAGAATCAGTTTTTAAAGGAATCAATTAATGAAGGGTAATATTGTCTATATCATAAAATATATTGATAATGTTGTGTTAATAAATTTTTTTGTTAATTGTTTTAATATCATCACCCAATTTGATATGATGTCTCAATTTAGAAGTTTTCTGTACAAATCTTGATGCAGGTCAAACAACTGCAACCCCACTGATTACTTTTTATGTATGTCTGGATTCTGGCTAGATGGGATTAATTACTTGAACGGGTAGAATTTAAATCTTACTATTCATATCTTGAGCGGGTACGAATAAAGATTATATAAACCTTACTATCCATATCTTGAACAGGTACAAAATATAAATGAATAAATGATATATCCCTGTCTTTGTGTTGTTTTCTCACTCATCTTACATCAGAACAAATATTATAATATTCTCCCTGAAATATCACTTCCTAATGGAATTGACTTTCAATTTTTTATTATAAATTAAAAAATAGAAGTATGACGTAAGGGCAAAAAAAAAATGTATAAGCCACAAGTACATCTCGATTAGCAACATAATGAAGTATCGGAGCATTTTGTAGAAACGCCCTTCAATTTCCTTGATTCGTCTCCTCGTCAAAAAAATAAAAAATAAAGTATCCAAGTATTTTGCAAAAACGCCCTTAAATTTCCTTAATTCCTTGATTATAAAAAAAAAATTCAAATTAAATTTGACCGAATGTTAGTACGAGAATGAAAAATTTCTAATACCAAATCCCTGATTTTGTCTGGACTAATACCAAATTAAATTTTGGGACCAAGTATTTAACAAAAAAAATAACAATTTTTAGTTGAAAAAAGTTAGAACTAATACAAAAATTATGAGATCAGGACGTTGATATTTACTGAAAAAGCGATATATATATATGATCAGGACGTTGATATTTGCTGAACAAGCGATATATGTATCAGATAATTTATTTTATAATCAATCTCTAATATTATACAAAACCATATAGGAAAGTAACAAAATTACATAACCATTTTATTTTGGAAGTAAATAAAGATCAACAATGTGAATTTATAATTTGAATTATGACAAGAAGAGAGATATTTGAACTACTAATTTAAATTAAATATGATTCTTGAACAATGTTAATAGGGGTGTCAATGGTGCCCTTTTACCTGTTTACCCGTCCATTTCGTATTCGAAAAGATAGGTAAGGGTAAGATTTTTTTTTTCATTAGCTTATCGGGTACGGGTAATGATTTTTTCCTTTATCATACCCGTTTTTGTATAAGATAATTTTTAAAAATAAAGTTATATATAGATATATATTTGTATGAAAATGATACATGATACAATAATAAAGTTTTATATTTTATTAAATTCTCATAATAGAAATTAGTTGTATTCATTATTATTATTTTTTTTTCTTGTTTTGAAATTTTTTATCGAAAGAACAAATCGAAATGTCAATGACATTTTTTATCCGGTTAACCAACCCATACCGTATTCGAAAAGATAGGTATGGGAAAAGATTTTTTTGTTATCATAATGGGTATGGGTATGAAAATGTCTTCACCCGATCCATATCTTACCCGTTGACACCCCTAAATGTTAATAGGTAACAAGCAGCTTTAGGATTCGTAACGAACAATCTAAATTCTTCAAGAACAAATTCGAAATTTGAGTAATTTCATTGCAATGTAAATTGCAATTTTATTAATGATTAATTAAAATGTTTCCTGCTCTATTTAATTAAACCAAATCCTTAAAATTTCGGGGAAAAATCTTTCTAAAAACATTCTAAATATATTGGGGGTAACAATATGTCAATTAATACATGAGATGTATTTCTAATCAATTATTATTACTTCAGATAATAAAACCACACAACTACTTTTAGGCTTAAAACCACTCAATTAAATAGTATAACATATTACTTTAGTTGGTTAAAACCACTCAATTAATTTATGGCTTGTAATATCTCCAACAACACCTCATGTGGTATAGTATAAAAAAAACAAATATACTTCATTCTTCAATTAATTTAATACACTTAACCGCCATTGCTTAGGGATTAGTTTTGGCTCAAACTTTATGTAGCATATTATGTAGTTTCATTCTTCAATTCATAGTTTGATGGAATCAATTTTCGAGAACGTTTAATGCCTAATTTGGTCAGAAGTACTTAAAATTTCAAGAATTCCTATAGACTTCATATTGCAAGCATTTAATAAGAAATATGTATATTAATTTTGGAATTTAGTATTGCTAGTTACATAAGTGCATTAAATAAGTAACAAATTGCAATTTCTATAGAATTGTATCGCAAGCATTTAATAAAAAATATTTAAATTAAGTTTGAAATATTAAACAAGGATAAAATTACAAGTTAAAATTATATTAGAAGAACACCTTTATATATGGATTCGATGTCTCCTTTTTTATTTACAATATATTAATTTGTATATTGTTAAAGATGAAACTATTTTTTTTTTGTTTTGGCAAAACTGTCCATAGGTTTTTATTCAAACAGTAATATAGTACAAAGTGCAGGTTCACATATGCATGCAAAAAGAAAAAAAAAATACATATTAGCAACATATGAGCTAACTAAAAAGCCTTTTGCCCTCCCCGTATTAGTTGATTGGTGGGTCAATTTATTTGCTTAATTTCCACCTAATATTAGATGTACTGAAAATTAGTAGTAAATGATCTATAATCTGACACCGTATTTGGAGATGAAACCAGATCGACTACACAGTCCATATTGGTTGACCGCGTTTGATAAGTATGTACCACTGAGATCCGAAGTCAGCATAAGCCAGGAAACAAACAACATATTGCAGCACTTGGACACCACATATTAATCATTTTAATTCCCAGCACTTGCTCGAATACAATTCAATATTAATTGCATCCGACTCAGATATCTGACGAAATGTACGTAATCATTCGAGCACCTCCTTAATTAATATATCTGTTAATGTTCTCCATTTCTCTCGCAAAGCATAAGAAATATTTTACTCCATTTATCAGTTTTTTTTTTTTTATAACGTCTCTATTCCTTTGTTGGATTGCTAACGAAACTATTTTTAGTCATTCGTTTGTCGCTTGTATATTAATTTGAGACTCTCAAAAGCAAACAAAAAATATTATTATACAAATGATACCTTCTCCTTACCAGTTACCTCTCTACACCTTTCTCTCATTCTCTCAAGAAATATAAAACCAAACCACCATCTTTGATTGAGAGAAATAGTGACCAAGCAAGACATGGAAGAAGAAAGAAGATGGGAGGAAATCAATACAGATTGTTTAGTGAACATATTTCACCTGCTTGGCCTCGAAGACTTGACACTTGCCGTGCCATTTGTGTGCCGGTCCTGGCACCAGGCCTCGCTCGATCCTACGTGTTGGAAAGTTCTCAAGTTTCGGGGACTGGATTTCATGCCTTGGAGCAACTTGTCTAAAGAATTTAGCAATCGGTATGGTTTGAACGGCCGCTTCTCCTTCTCATGTTTTCTCAAACTTTGTGTTGCGAGAAGTCATGGTGAAGCGATTGAAGTCGAGCTCCCTCTGTTATTTGGCGCATCCATAAATGATATAGCATATATTTCACATAGGTAAGTTCTCTCTTAGCTTATAATATTGGTCATTTTACATATACCCCACTTAAATTTGCATATTTGCCCTTGTTCTTTTCTCTTGTTTTGCAAAAGGCTCCTAAGGACTGTTCCATAGATATTACTTTTAGTCAGAACTTCTATCTAATTAAAAGATTTTTGCTTATAATATATATATACTTATTGTTGAACATCATAACCGGAATCAGTGTATTTTACATTCCTTACTATGTTTCAATAGGTGCCCAAAATTGAGGAAAGCCGCACTTCCAAATTTACTATCAGAGGATGAACCCCACTTGCCAGAAATTATAGGTAGATGGCATGAGCTCGAACAACTTGAAATTCAATGCAAGCCGTCGTCATTTCAAGGGTTGGTTAACAACCTCAGCCCAAATTTAAACAGCTTGAAAATGTTTGGATCCTTCAAAAAGGATGATATCTCTGTTATTGTCAACAAGCTACCAAAGATGAAGTACCTGTGCCTTAGCAAATCCTACTTGCCCAAAGATGAGTTGATGTCAATTTTGAATGGTTGCAAAAGCTTGGAAGAATTGGTTGTGAGAGATTGTGCTGGATTTGAGGTCGATGAAGAGGTTTTCACAAGAGTTATACATGCTAGGATCAAAGTTTTCGAGCACGAGGGTTCAAAATTGGTCGATGAAAACGGTTATGAGACCGATGAATGTGTTCCTCCCTATGTACATGTTTTGTGAGATGAGATTAGTTTATTTTGTAGATTTTATTGAATATATTGTAATTAATTTCTTATGGTATCGGGAAGGCAAAAAAAGCTTGTAGCTTGTGGATCGATCGGGACTCGCATCAAACACGATTGTTAACAGCTCATTCATTATTAGCTCGAGCTGTTAACAAGCTAGATAGCCACCAGATCAGTCCAAAATTAATGAGATTGAGTTGGACCTAGTTTGCTCGTGAGCTAGCATGCTAACTCGGTCCATGTATGAATTTTTGTGAATTTTATGCTGTGCAACTTGATCCAGATATGAATTTGTGAATTTGTATGAATTTATGTTAATTTAAGTCATTTTGTGAATCTTAACTATGAATGAATTAATTTGTATGAATTTGTGTGATTTGTGTGAATTTCTGTCATTTAGTGTAAATATGTATAAATTTTTATGTTTAAATGTGTAAAGTTCACATTAATTTAATTACTATATATGTTATGTAAAATGAATTTCTATCATTCTGTCATATCTAATGGTTTGGATTATGTAAATGTTTTATGGGCTTCATTAATATATATTTTTTTTAATTTATATGATAGTAGCCCAATAAAACCCAGCAAGTTAAAAAGCCAACTCGGTTTAGCTTGTTTCTAGCTCGTGACTATTATTAGCTGAGATTTTAGCTGGACTCCTAAATCTCAACTCATTCACCTCACTCAGTTGATGTGGTAAGCCGATCACGAGCTAGGCCCTCGTGATGAGCCAACTCATTGTAACCCCTAAATTCAGGAAGGAGCTTATTTACTTGGAAATATTTTCTAAAATTTCTTAAAAAATCTAAATATTTTTGTAACCATTAAATATTCAAATGCAATGCCCCCGTGTGAGAAATCGCAAGTTCAAAATTCGAATGAAAGATCTCCAGTGAATATTAAAAACAGATGGGTGTGGCTTGACCCAACTTTACTAAAAGAAAAAACAATTATAGATGATTAATTTCAACTCCATAACCACCAGTAAATGAAGAGCATGTCATGCAACATTTGGTATCAAGCTCCAACAGTACTGCGGAGAGAGGAGGGTGTGAGGTCATCTTTCTTCAAGTATATAAAAATATTATTTTATGTAGTTTGGATAATATTGTTACCTCGAGCTAGCGTTAGTTTGTATCATGTATTATATAGTACGTAATTGAGTTTTATATATATATATATGTACTTTTGGGGGCGGATCTACATGACATCAAGGGTGGGTAATTGTCCTACCCTAGATTTTGAAAACTAATTTACAGAGTATGTGTTTTGAATTCTTACCCCACCCTGAAAAAAATTATTGCCCTACCCTGTTTCTCATTCTCCCAGTACAAAGAATTATATTTTGACAATCAATTTCGCCTTCTCATCTTTCTCCTCTGCTATTTTTATTTTATCATAATTTTATGTGATTTTCTAATGATTTTATGGAGAAAAAGATATCCCTTCATCTGTATAGACATGGAGCACATGAACTAAGATAGTGCACTGCTCGGCTTTCATAAACCACACGCAGCACCTTGAAGAAAATGAAATGAATGCCTTTATGGCTATTAAATTATTTCCTTGTTTCAACATAGTTACATAGACGTGGTGTATGCGGACCAACACTTTATTCTTTTGCTATTTCTTCTTCTCCATTTCCAGAGCTACTTACTGTCTTCATTTTCCTTGATCTACCAAATTTGCTAATTGTTTTCCCATTTTTACATTTAATTTATTACATATATTAATTTATTAGTTTAGGAGTTAAAATACGGTTATTAATATGCAATTGTAAGAGCTTAGTGATAGATTCATGAAAATTAATACCGAATTTCTTATTGTATATCATGTTTAGATCTGAAGTTTTTTTTTATGTTGATTATTGCAGCTTGGGTCTGATTGGCTCAACCACTGTCCAATCTACTTTAAGATCTGTGTCAGTCGCTTTAATATCCGCACGTGGTCGCTTTAACATACGTGCGCACAAATCTTAAAGCGCATCGGATGGTGACGGAGCCCATCGGACCCAGTTTGAGTCCGATGGGCATCAGACCCAAGCTCATCCCATTTTTTTGCCCTATCCTGACAGAAATTCTAGATCCGCCCCTGTGTACTTTTCTCTCATGTAGGTTTCAATGTACGCATGCAATCAACGTATCAACGTACGCACTCACGTGAATTTACTTGAGATAGAAATATAATGAAGCATTTGTAATTTAGTTTAAGTTCATATAGAGTTCTCAACTTTATTTGAAAGGCAACACAATATATATATTAATACTAAAAGAACACAAGATATTTTGAAGGCAACAAAATTTGTTTTGAAAAAAATGTTGATCGAGTTCTATATATATTGAGATTTATAGGTCTTACCATTTGATGCCCATTAAGGAAAAAATAACGAACCAAAAAAATGATAAAATTTTTCATTATGTAAAAATATTTATATTCAAAATTTCATATATATAGATATTAAATATTAAATTGAAATAGAGAGAAGACTATATGGCTAGTGTATTGTGGCCGTACCGTCACTACTAGAATTGGCAGTATTGGCAACAGTAGAAAATTTGAAGGCAACAAAATTTGTTTTGAAAAAAATGTTGATCGAGTTCTATATATATTGAGATTTATAGGTCTTACCATTTGATGCCCATTAAGGAAAAAATAACGAACCTAAGAAAATGATAAAATTTTTCATTATGTAAAAATATTTCTATTCAAAATTTCATATATATAGATATTAAATATTAAATTGAAATAGAGAGAAGACTAAATGGCTAGTGTATTGTGGCCGTACCGTCACTACTAGAATTGGCAGTATTGGCAACAGTAGAAAATGACTTTTTGCAATGACTTATCCTTGAAATTAACAAGCCTGAAAAAAGGCATTTGCAAGCGCCATTCATGCAAATTTTACGGTTGTAGCTAGCCTCAATGCAAATACTCAGTTTATGACTATTTGCAAGAGCTTATTCTTGCTAATACATTTGTCTAGACTTTTGCATGAGACTACACTTGCAAAAAGCGCACATGCAAATACTTTGAAAATTGGCGCCCATATGAGTATTTGCAAGGATATGTAGCATAGGCCCCATTGAGTATTAGCAAGGTTCTTATGCGTGGACCCCACTTATTATTTGCAAGGATGTCCAGCGTGGGTCTCGTCTGATTATTTGCAAGGCTAGCCAGCGTGGGATCCATCGGGTTATTAGCAAGGCTTGCGTTAGTCGGCCCCACCCGATTACTTGTAAAGATAACCAGCATAGGTCCCACATGGTTATTTACAAGTTAAGGAAACTTGGGCTCCACCTGATTATTTGCAAGACTAGTTGCAAGACTAGGTAATGTTTGTCCTACTTGACTATTTGCATGAAGGTGGAGATCTAGCATACCAAGTGTGTTTTTTTTTTTCAATCAATATGATGTTAGTCTTAGCCTTTCAAAATCTAAAATTTCAATCAACTGTGTTGGAGACTATGCTACATTTTCATTTTATGAATTGTTTTAACAAATTTGTTTAACTCTCTTTCTTTCAAAAAAATTAAAAAAAAATCGTGGTTTCATGTGAGGATTCTATCCAAAATATATTTTATGCATTCTCAAACAATTAAGTTGAATTATACAAAACTCTATTTTTATAACTATAAACACCCTGACAAGTTTGCAATCTCAATCAATTGAGTTCATTCATGTAAACTCGATTTGTGGTCAGGTAAAAACCTAAAATTGAAAAAAATTAACCTAAAACCTAAGATACAAGGGTTCAATCCCCTACTCTAAACTTAAATCTTACATTGTCCCTAATGCAAAGATAAAATGTCTGACTCGGCCGATTTTTTCTTCTATGCAATTAACTCAGCATAAATTTTTAGAATTGATGGAAACTGAATCATAATTACATAATCAATAGTTTAAATTGTATTGGACATCTTTGAAAATTGGATTTCGTCAAGTTTAATTTATATTCTACAATATTAATTTAAATTGCCTCATTCACAAAGTCATGTGCCAGTGAGTCGATGAACGCGAAGAAGAGAAGGAGATTAGCGAGAAAGCAATCAGAATGGAGATCAAGATCAGAGGAGAGGCCATGAGAGATGAAAGCGAGCAGGCTCTGTACGCTCTCCTGGTTCCTCAGTGCTTCTATCTGGGGTAAACTACTATTGAGATAACAACTGGAGGGGAGACAGAAGTGGGTGACATAAAAATTAAAAGAAAGAGACGCTCAAAATTTAGGCTGACAAATACGGGGTCCAAAATGTTTCCCTTTTACAGACGAGGATTTCTTAATTTAAATTCTATTCTCAACCTAAACTATGGAGTTCAAATGTACAATAGAAAATAAATTCAATCAAGACCTGTTTCCTGCGTTAGAAAAAAAGGAATTCGAAAAAAGTTTGAAAGATAGCATTTTAGGTAAAAGACATTGAGATAATATTGTGAAGAAAAAAAATGAGAAACAAAGACCCATCGACTTCTACTTCTTCTAAAAGTTGAAGGACCAACATCATAAATTTCACACAAAAAAATGTTTTACATGTCTTCTTTTATTTTGGGTATTCTTCTATAATAAATGGGCACAATGGTGCTGGAGGTGGATTCTGAGGAAGTTGTGGCCCAAGAATATGTTGGGCCTATCTCAATTGTTTAGCCCCCAAGAAAAAGTCACCAGGAACGTCAAGACTATCTAAAGGCTTTGGGGAGGTCAAGAAGACCAATTCTTGATATTTCCATAATGGCAGATGTTTTAGTAAGTCGAATCTGTGGGAAACTAATTGTTGATATTTCGCTAGATAGGTTTGTGTTATAAAATTTAAATTAATTACGATAAAAGTAAAAAAATATATATAAGAGAGATGGAGAGAGCAATAACAAAATTTTATTCTCTTCTATTTGTCTGTATTTGTATATCATTTCTCTGTTTACAAAATGTCTATTTATAGGCTAGAATTTGTACATGAACAGTTGTTATAATAATAATTGAGGAAATGAATGCTAATAGTAATGAGGTAGTGGTCATTTTTCACCGCATTATTCTCCTTTGTTTTGTTGTATTGACCGTCATGTCGCCAAACATTGTTGCGACTATGCCCACGACAACGTCCGCAAAAATTGTGGCGACTGCTGCCATGTCCTTTCTTATATGAAGTCGCATTCGCTTCGGGAAATGGACTTGCACCAGTGGGTCATGCTTGTTGATTTTTCATTAGAAGCTCTTTATTTTGTTCTGCAACAAGAAGACATATATGATATTAATTCAGGGTACTTCTTAAAAAATTTGCTCTCGATATTGCTGCAGCAAGAGCAAATTCGAGGATGAAATGTGGACAATGTTTTCTCTAATATTTCTTCTTCCGTTATTGTTATTGATAGTCATATTGCTCCTTTAAACTCTTCCAGAGTTCTAACGGTCTTTCACCGTTAAATAGTTAGTTGTTAAATCCTCATGAAGATGGTGATGAAGGAAAATTATAGCTTTAAAGCGCTCCTGCTGGGAGGCTGTATTTGCTTCCACTATAATTTTTCATAAGTCCTTTGCGGCATGAGGTTGATCTCGGCATCAAGAGTCCATGGGAGATAGTTCTTGCTCAAAATTTCAAAAACAACAAGTCAAACTTTGTTAGATTTGCCATATGTATTACAAAATATATACGTATTAACTTTAGGTTATTAATTAAAGTCCATTAAAAATTGCAGCGAACAACCAAAAGTTGACAAAATAAACATAAGCTCCTAATTATATATATTTTGGCATTAATAACCTAAAGTTAATACATATTGATCAGTAGTTAATTTTTAGTTATATAAAAAATATATACTTATTAACTTTAGGTTAATACAAAATTAAATAACCAAAAGTTGACAAAAGGGAATAAAAGAATAATTAGCTCCTAATATTACTAATCAGCTACTAAGTCTTTTTGTCTTTTCTTTTTGTTTCGCGTCATCATATATATTTATGTTTGTAAATTGGTAAAATAAATATTGTAAAAGTTTAAATATGAACAGTGATAATCTATTAATTTTTATTTTTTAGAGATGTTACATCCTACCAAATACCAAAATTTTAAATTTGGCGTTCCAACATATATAAGATATTAATTTATCATTTATTTTTAGAGATGTTACATCCTACCAAATACCAAAATTTTAAATTTGGCGTTCCAACATAAGATATTAATTTATCATTTCTTTGGGTACGGAGATAATGTAACAAAATAAATAAATAAAATATTGAGAATTCTTCAATTGAACAACCTTTCTATGATCAATTATAATCTGTTCTAATTAATCTGCTTTTTAATGCCATGTCAGCGGGGACTCAATCCGTGAACTGCATTTTTATACTGTTAGATGAATAGATCTCAGCCGTAGATTGAAATCTTCTAGAAGATCCGAGATTTTTCTCATCTAAGAGGGTTATAATATATATTTTATTTATTTTTCTTTTCTTTTTATCATGGCTCCAAGTAGCTGCATCTCTCATCGATCTCTAGAGTAAGGGTTGAACTATGAGTCATTTAATAAAATTTGGATATTTTTTTTATGTTTTGTTGTGTTGAATTTCTATTGCACTCTAATCTTTTATACTATTCGAGCATGCATAACTAGATCTATGCCAATGATTCTCTATATGCCAATGGGGGAAATTCGTTAGATCCTTGCGTGAGAAATATAGTAAGTAAGTGGTGGAACTTTGAATTTCTATTGCGCTATGTCTACTATATGTCAATGATTATCTACATACCAATGAGAGAAATTCATTAGATTCTTGTGTGAGAAAGATAGTAAGCAAGTGGTGGAACTTTGGCTAATGAGGCTTGGCAGCTATTCAAAGGCTAGCGTTAAAACCTAGGGGTTTTCCTTGGGGGGAAAGGATAGAAAATACTTTAGGTTATGTTTACTTAACCGGAATAATATTAGAAATTATCTAGGAATTTGGGATATTTCAACTACGGGGTAGTATAAAGAAAAAACTGAGTTATGTACTTAAAAATATTTTAGTCTTGGTAGCCCAAAAGCCGATCAAAAGATCGGAAAACCTTTTAAAACACACAACAGAACACCATGATGCCCTGCGGGTAGTGATGGTGTTGCATGCGGGTAAACTGGAGCCTGAACAGATATCTTAGTATTAGACACATAGGAAAACCTAAACTCTAGAGAATCTCTATTATTAATTTCTACCAATCACCTGTAGCACCACCGTATTAAACCTTGCTACAACTCCGGTTGTATTAAATTTACTTTAAAAATTACCTTAAAATCACATAAAACCCTAATTAATAACCAAACCGATCTAAACTAGTGATAATTATTATAACCTAATACACTATCTCTGTGGATCGATACCTCAATTATACTACGCGATATGATTATGCATTCACAATTTGCTCGAAAGTGAAATCAAATTTAAAAAGTATAGTCTTCTATACTGAAACATTGTGCAATCCATTTAAACATCATCAGTTATTACAAAATAACCAAAAGTTGACAAAAGGAAATAAAAGAATAATTAGTTGGCAAAGATAATTAGCTCCTAATATTACTAATCATAAGCTACTGAGTCTTTTTTCTTTTCTTTTTGTTTCGCGTGATCGATCATATATATATATATTTATGATTGTAAATTGGTAAAGTAAATATTGTAAAAGTCTAATTATTATGACCAGTGATACTCTATTAATTAATTTTTAGAGATGTCATCGTACCAAACACCAAAATTTTAAATTTGGCGTTCCAATATAAGATATATATTAATTTATCACTTCTTTGGGTACGGAGATAATGTAACAAAATAAATAAATAATATATTGGGAATTCTTCAACTGAATGTTATGCATGCCAGCGGGGACTACTTGACTAAAATAACAAGTCAAGAGAGAATAATCCTAATTGATCTGCTTTTTAATGTATAACCATCCTTTTCAACTTTTTCCACGATCAATTAATAACTGCGTATCTAATCTATTAATAGAGATTGGTATTGACCGAAATGATGTCTTCCAATCTGCTGCAACAAAAACTTTGCATATTTTGGTGTGGTTATTCCGATTCCCAATTACTAACTATTTAAGCTCTTATATATATATATATATATATATATATATAATTACACTTACCAAAATTCATATAATTAGAAGAATGTGTGAGCATTCACGATGATTAAAATGCTTATTAAGAGCATCGGTATCTTCGCGGATACTCTCATCAGTAATAGCAATATTTTTTAGAATAATAATTGTTGTTGGTTTATCCTCAACAATAGTCATTATTTATTCTTGCAAATAGTAGTACTACTTTTAAACCTGTTATATATTGTGCTACATACAAGACTTAAGAAAAATACTTGTACAATACTTGTTATACTTAATTCAATATGATTTACTCTGGTAAAAATATTAAAAAAATAAGCATTTCAGTTTGACTTTTTAACTCCTTTTGTCTCAATTTATGGAGCACCTATGTTTCTAGAGATATCTCGTGCCAATCGAGTTAATTTGGATCTATATTGACACTAGCTAACATATATAGTGTTCCATATATGGTATATATATTGCAATCACCCAATTCAATTAGCTTTTAACATTTTAAGTATAGCTGGTAATTAAAAATGTTTGCCTCATTTTTATTTTGTGATGTGTAGCTGACTTAATTGATATATGTATGTTAATTCATACACGTACATAAATCGATACAGAAGTACAAAAGGTTAAAACTATTATTTAAGATGGCGTGATATTAATAAGTGAATAATATCTTTCCGGCGAAAAATGATCTCGGATTATTTAAAAACTTGTTTTTATTGTTAGGAGTAGTGCCAGCTGTTATATTTAACTTGCAATATATTTTGAACTTTTCCATGATCAATACAGCCCAACGGTATCCAAAACTTTGTGTCAACCTAGAGAATATCATCAGCCATTCAGAATGATTATTTATTTATTTATTATTTTCAAGTTGTTCACTCCAAAAAGAGAGGATCACAGAAAGATCATAGGCGGCCACAATGGTCACAAAAAATATCCAAACTGCCACAAATTTCCAAAACCTTAGAATATTAAGTTCAATAAATTTATCATATTGATCAAACTGAATTTTCCAACAAAACCAAAGAAAACCCTACCTTTGAAACTAAAAAAAATAAAAATATAACAAAACGATCTCCTAATTTGATACTTCATACATTTAAATGAACAAGGTTTAAGAAAAAGTATCATATATTATTAGTTACATGAATAATATTCTAACTAAAAAATAAAAATACAACTAAAAATCTTTGATTTGATACTTTATACATTTACATTAACAATGCCTAAGAAAAAGTAATGTAAATGCAAAAAATTTGAAATTTTAATTTAAAAGCATAATCGAAAATTTCAACTCAAGTTTTGAAGTTTTTTCTTTTGTTATGTATGATGATTCCTCCACTGCAATTCGCACAACTAATTATGATATTTTGATGCATTTAAATATCATTATATTCATTGTCATCATCATCCTTATTATTAATCAGTCAATTCTTTTCATCGTCATCATTATCTATATAGACAACTGCCTACTCTGATTTAATGTGCATGGCTCCAACACTGACTATTTTATGTTCATTCTAATCTTAGCTATTAGTTAATATGAAATTTTATACATTTTGTATAAGTTATGCGCATAAATTTACTGGAAAGAGTGAATTTCATACAAATTTAAATTTACACGATGTTCATTTTTTTGGACATATTAAACAAACGATTTATTCTTGTCAAAAAGGTGCCCCAATAATTCTTGATGGTCTCTCTCAACAAAAAAAGGATGAATTTTCTATAAAATTTTAATATATCCGAAAAATAAATCACATAACATTTCCGATACATTAAAAATTTATGTGCATAAAATGTACATATAAAACGTCGTACCAAAAGTTACGTCAGATTCCTTCGGCAACTTAGCAAACTAGAATACAAGTCGCCTCATACTCTTTCTCCTCTCTTACTTGACTAATAAAACCCGCATTGACACATTTTTCTTCACTCTTTACCAGTGTTGTAAAATGTGATTTTATGTGGCACATATGCAGCTATATATGCATATGTAGTTTTCCTTGCCAGTGTTGTAAAATGCAGTTTTATACAGTCGTAGATATATATGATGTCTGTTACTGCATAAAAAATACATATGCAGTCCACTCAATTTTTTATTATTTATTATTATTAATTATGTTAAGTTATAATAAAATATTCAAATTTGGATCCAAACAATTTTTTAGTCTGAATCAGATATATCTGTTATAATACGAATCCATTCCAAATACTCATCCCGAGTGATTTATTTCTCTGGTCTCCGCCTTCTTTTAGGGTATGTTTGGATGCACAAGAATAGCCACTGTTTTCGGAATAGCATTGCTATTCGGAACAGGGTGCATCCAAACGACTTTAGAGCTATTCGGAATAGCTACTGTTTTTAGAATAGCGCTATTCTTATAAAAACATGGAATAGCATTTGTTCATTTCAATATTAATACTAATCTAATATTTAAACTAATATTATATTACATTTAATATTTAAATTAATATTATATTGTATTATATTTAATCTAATATTTTATTTAATACTAATATAATATTTAAAATAATATTATGTTACATTTTAATATTTAAATTAATATTATATTATATTATATTTAATCTAATACTTTATTTAATACTAATCTAATGTTTAAAATAATATTATATTACATTTAATAATTAAATTAATATTATATTGTATTATATTTAAACTAATATTTTATTCAATACTAATATAATATTTAAAATAATATTATATTATATTTAATCTAATATTTTATTTAATACTAATCTAATTTTTAAATTAATATTATATTACATTAATATTTAAACTAATATTATATTATATTTAATATTTAAAATAATATTATATTACATTTAATATTTAAACTAATATTATATTATATTTAATCTAATATTTTATTTAATACTAATCTAATTTTTAAATTAATATTATATTACATTAATATTTAAACTAATATTATATTATATTTAATCTAATATTATATTATATTTAATCTAATATTTTATTAATACTAATCTAATATTTAAAATAATATTATATTTTATTTAATAATTAAATTAATATTACATTACATTAATCTAATATTTTATTTAATACTAATCTAATATTTAAAATAATATTATATTCCATTTAATAATTAAATTAATATTACATTGTATTATATTTAAACTAATATTTTATTCAATAGTAATCTAATATTTAAAATAATATTATATTACATTTAATCTAATATTTTATTTAATACTAATCTAATTTTTAAATTAATATTATATTACATTAATATTTAAACTAATATTATATTACATTTAATATTTAAAATAATATTATATTACATTTAATATTTAAAATAATATTATATTACATTTAATATTTAAAGTAATATTATATTATGTTTAATCTAAAATTATATTATATTTAATCTAATATTTTATTAATACTAATCTAATATTTAAAATAATATTATATTATATTTAATATTTAAAGTAATATTATATTATATTTAATATTTAAACTAATATTATAATATTTTATTTAATACTAATCTAATATTTAAAATAATATTATATTACATTTAATATTTGAATTAATATTATATTGTATTATATTTAAACTTACACATAAATTATTAAACAGTAGCTATTCCCTCCAAACCCTATTCCAAATATGCAATCCAAACAACTTTTTCACTGTTCTGAATAGCACTGTTCTTAAACAGTAGCTATTCTTATTTACTATTCTAAACAGTAGCTATTCTAGCTATTCTTGAGTGCATCCAAACGTACCCTTATAGGTTCCCAAGCAGTTTGTTTCCGTAGATTTAAATATGTGAGACTAAATAGTGCTGACCAGACTGCTATGTGCAGTTGTGCACTCACATCGCTCAAAGTCAAATGCACTGCACGCTTAGCTGCACGTGATAAATATTCAAAGGCACTGATCGAAATATGCTGATATTTTGGGCCAGTAACGAAATATTAAACTGGTAACATTGAAAGGGATATTATTTGGTAATTTGTATCTGTATGAAAAATAATTAAACTCTCCAAAATGTACCCAAAAAATCATATAATTAAGGTAATGAAAAAAATCTGTTTTTAATTTAATCCTCACAAACACCTTAGATGTATCAAATATTAAAGTTTTTTTTTAATATGCATATTAAATATTAAATATTTAATGAAAAAATATGCATATATAAGTCCGTATTAAAATTCGCATATGCAGCCACATACTACATATGCAGTATGCAGTGACTTTCTGCATGCATGAATAAAACCATATTTTATAACACTGCTTCTTGTTCTGTATTATAGGGTGGGTGCGGCTTCGCACTACAAAATTGTAATTATAACTTTTTTTATCAATATATTGTTGGTGGTAAACTTTACCGCCAACCTTCAAAGAAAAAAAAAAAAACTGCTCCTTGCTACAAGCAAGCTATAAATCAAAGTTCAAACCCTTCATTCTTCAAGGAAACAAAAAGACCGTGAAGCTAAGTTACAATGGTACTCTCCATGGCCATAACTGTGCGCAAATCGACAATGGTTAAGCCGGCTGAGCCGACACCACAGTATCGACTCTGGAACTCTAACCTGGACCTAATTGTGGTCCAGTGGCACACCCCAAGTGTCTACTTCTATCGTAACACCAACTCGTCGGGTGATTTCTTCGATACAGAGAGGATGAAATCAGCACTAGGGAAGGTGTTGGTGCCTTTTTACCCTATGGCCGGACGGCTCGGGAGGGATCTCGACGGGAGAGTTGAGATTGATTGCAATGGTGAAGGAGTGTTGTTTATCGAGGCTGAGGCTGATGGGGAGATTGATGATTTCGGAGATTTTGCGCCAACAATGGAGCTCAATAGGCTCATACCAAAGGTGGAGTACACCGATGATATCTCCTCATTCCCGCTACTTGTTCTTCAGGTAATGTAGCTGTACATTGAATGAATTGATTCCTTGAGAAGAACAAAATTAGAACCTTTTTTAGAAGTTTAGCCTTGCGAGATGTTGGAGTATATAATTTTGAATTGGTCTAATTTGGAGATTGCAATGATATTTCATGTTTCCCTTATAACTGTCACTTACACACAGGGTTTCTTTTCTTTTATTTTATTTTCTTTTCCTGAGGGAAAACCCGTGGACACAGACCTACTAGGCAAAATGGCTGTTTTGATTTTTCTTATTTTTTTTTATTTTTTTTACTATTACTACTATTATTATCTTGAAATAGCGGGCTATGCGCCTATGCCCATTGAAACTATCTTTTCTCTTTTTCGTGTTGAAACTAACTTTAGAAAGGTCCTTTTTGGTTCTTTAGTTTGATGGTAAGAGATCCGTTTTTAGCTTTTAGTGATGGAAGAATTTTGTTTTACATGTAGTTTTCTGGGTCAATTATATATAACAGTATTTGTCTTACTCAAAAAAAAATAATAATAACAGTATTTCTGAACAACAAAAGCTCTTATCTATCACAAATAACAGTACTCTGTAAATGGATTTGGATAGAACTACAATTACTATCTACACAATTTCTGTTATTGTACATATAACTGGTTTTGTAGAAAATATTATCTAGTTTGTCTCTCAAAAATCCAATAATATAAAATGGATTAATGCGTTATGGTATATTCTATAAGGTTCATGATTAGGAAACTCGGCCAAGTCAACTCGGTATCGGTCGGATCCGATCTGAGTTTCACCCAAGTCTCGCGCCCATGAAATTTTTTCATCTAAACTCGGTTGAACAGTTTGACTGGGCCGATATAGCTGATTTTCGGCCCGAGTCAGTCCGAGTCAAGCCGAGTCAGTTGTTGATGTACGGTCATGAAATGGAGAGAAAGTACTTTTTTTATTGGTACAACAATGATGAAGTGATCTAGTCAACTCGTCATAGTTTTTGGCAAAAAAATGTGTCTTCTAGTTATAATACTTGTATTGTATTATATAATTATGGAATTATTTGAGAGTAATATTTTGTCTTAACATGGTATTTTGAAAAATTATTTGTTTTACCAATTTTTTTTCTTATTTTTTAGTACAAAACAAGATTCTGTTAAAAAAAAATATGAATTTCCGATCCGATTCTAATTTCACGGTAAAGTCATTGATTCCCATTCTGATTCTGATTTTCGGAACCATGGTAAGGATAGCTCCAGCGTATTATGTTACTAATGGCGGAGCTAAAAATTATGAGAAGATATTGCTTAGAATTCCTTAAAGGGAAAACTTAATTCAGACGATACTAACACAAAAATGTATCCTACTAAGGGTCAGCATATGATGACCCACCAAAAGGGAGCTGCTAGCCTCCTAACTCAAGCTTTATTAAACAAACTTCATTGAACAAACTTGACATTGTTGCTTAAATTATTAGTTTGCTCCTGTTTTAGAAAGAACAAATTATGCACATATCTTGCATGTGTTTACTCATATTCAACTCTTAAATGAGAGCTTGCCATACTTGTATCCAATTGGTTGTGCTTCAAATGAGGTCAACTTGGTAAAAAAATAAAAATAAATAACAATGTATGGCAGGTCAAAAAAGGTATAATGGACAAAGATGTGACCATTTCAAGGACCAGTAAGAAGGAATTTAGCATGTAAAGGTCAGAGGGTATACGTATATTGTATCAAATAACAGTATACTCGGCAGTTTTGGATGTTTACTTCTCTTGAAATGAGATCATTTTTCAATACAAATGTCTTATTCTCATAAATAGGTAACCTACTTCAAGTGTGGTGGGGCCGCCTTGGGAGTTGGTATGCAACACCACGTAGCTGACGGGTACTCCGGCATCCTCTTCATCAATACCTGGTCTGACATGACACGTGGCCTCCCACTAACCATCCGTCCATTCATGGACCGAACCTTACTTCGTGCTCGGGACCCACCAACCCTTTCCTTTCCCCATGTGGAGTATCACCCCTCTCCCCAGATGCTCTCTGCTCCTTCCAACATCTCAGCATTAAACAAATCTACTTCTGCTGTATCAGTATGCATGTTCAAGCTAACAAAATCACAGCTCATGCAACTCAAAACCAGTCTCCCTAAAAACTCACCAAGGTTCAGCACATTTGCCCTGCTTGCGGGCCACATCTGGCGGTGTGCTTGCTTGGCAAGAAATCTACCAGCTGAGCAGCAGACTAAACTCTACATTGCAGCTGATGGTCGGTCCCGCCTTAATCCACCAATGCCTGACGGGTACTTTGGGAATGTAATTTTCACTGCCACTCCAATCGCAAAGGCAGGAGAGGTAGCAAGCGGTGTGCCAGAAGCTGCGGGGATAATTCAAGAGACAATGGTGAGGATGGACGATGAGTACATGAAGTCAGCTTTGGACTATTTGGAGTTGCAGCCTGACCTGTCAAAACTGGTCAAAGGGCCCCACACGTACAGATGCCCCAATATTGGGATTACCAGCTGGGGCAGGTTGCCAATTCACGATGCTGATTTTGGGTGGGACCGGCCGATATTTATGGGGCCTGGGGGTATAGCATATGAAGGGTTAGCGTATGTTTTGCCTAGTCCAACTGGAGATGGGAGCCAGTCAGTTGCCATTTCGTTGCAGTCAGAGCACATGGAGCAGTTTCGCGAGCTCATCTATCAAATCTGAAAAGGTGAAAAGAGGAAGGGGGGAGGGGTGTAGGTGGAGCTCCATGAAAACATTGTTATGGTTTTAAGCTAGTAAAGCCAATAGTTTCTACTCATTTGCATGTATAGTGCAATCAGTGTGGAGAAGAATAACTGATGTTGTTTGCCAGGTGTCGTTTGAACTCATGTGATTAAATTCAAATGTGATACTCTTATCTCATGCGTGGGATTCTCTTCTGTGGTCGCTCTGAAATTTTAAAATAAGTCTTTACCCATTACCAAAAAAAGAAAATATTTAAATAATAATGTCAGGATGAAATTCAAATGTGAGAGATACACCACACATGCAGGATAAATTCACACCTGCGGATCCAATCCAAGTATGTTGTTGGCCTAAGAGAGAATTATTTCAACGGGCAGCCCGTTTATACTGATGGATGCTTACAGTAAACGATCAATTTTCTTTGGGTCCTGAAAATGATTCAACAAAAATTAGAAATCAAGATGTACTTTCTGGGGCAAAACACGAGGGTTTGTATTTTTTTTTGATAAAAAGGTCTAAGTCCGTTTCATTGCATAAACCTGACTAACTTATGGCGTTTTAATCAACGATATCTCACATCAAAATGATATCCCTGACACCCGGCTTTTTTGTTGCCACTAATAGACATAAGCAAGATAGAAAACTAGTTTAGCATTGATATCACTAAGCCACATACAAGGGCTGAAATTCAAGCACACAAAATTCATAACAGTACTAAACCTAATCACAGGTAATCTAAGAACAGTGTTAGACATGAGCAAGATTAGTCTCTCCTTCAACTTCTTCAATCAGTTGTGCCACTTCTGGAGGCAAGGAGCAGATGGGTATTTCATTTGTGTTCATTGGCTGCTACTGGCAACAACAATTCTTCTAATAAATATGATAGCTAGTTTCTGCACATGGATGCCAAATTGATGCCCTCCTTACGAAGTGTTTAATTATGCGACATTAACCACAACCCGGACGGATTATGGTCATCCACTTTGCGAAGATTGTATCACATTAGTGAGGCCAGTCAGGTAGCTATGCATTCGACGTCTTCTTTTTTCTTGAAGGACCTGGCTAACCTCATTCCTTTCTGCAAGATTTCGGTGATCTTTGATCCATTGGCACAAAAGTGGATATGGCAATGGTCTACATCAGATCTTTTTACTTGGGCTTCTGCATATGGGATGATGCACAACACAGATGAAATCGAACAATACCACAAAAAACTCTGGAAATTGAAGGTTCCCTTGAAGGTACGTGTATTCATATGGCTGATGCTTGAAAATAAAATCCTTACACATGAAATCTAACTGGTAAGGGGGTGCAATGTGGTCTTGGGTTGCCACCTATGCCAAAGGATGCGCCATATTTAATGATTGAAGGTAAGAGGGAGGAATCGACCAAGCGGGAGCATACGCTTCACTGCTGGCGGTCTTATTTACTAGCTAGATTTGTTTCACTATAACTATCGGTTTCAGTATATGAAACGGGCATCAAGATGCCTTTTATCAAAAAAAAAAAAAAAGATTTGTTTCACTATTTTCAGTTTGAGATTTGTGTAAATAGTGTTAGATTTTTGTAAATAAACCTTTTTGTGTTTAATACATCTGTTGACTTTAGCCAACTTTAAAAAAATAAAAAATCTTTATCCAAAAATTATCTTGCCTCCAGAGGAAAGGTTGCTTCAAAACTGGTGGGCTGCAAATCGCTTATCTGAAAACAAACAATGACTTAACAAGAACGATAATTATTCATAAACGAAAGACTAAATATTAGAAGTTTCCTACAAGACCCACAACATAATAAAGTCCTCTCGGCGAACTTTTGCCTCTCCAAAAGAGAGGTAGTATATCATATATCTTGAAATTGGATTTTATTATTCTCACACTACTACAAAATATCCTAATTGCACACGGACAAATCACGAAGAGCTACACGGATTTCCTGCAGTGTAGAATGTTAGGGTGTAGGAATGGGCCACCTTTTGCAAACGGATATACCATAATAGCCGTATACAAATCCCACTCGAGCTACACAGCTTTTTAAATAAAAACCATGCAGGAATATCCATTCGTACACGGATTTCTAAATAAAAAACCGTGAAAGAATAATTTTCCTACATGGATTTTTAATTAGAAATCCGTGTAGCTCTCCAAAATAAATAAACCGGGTTCACCAATAATCCTACACGGATTTTTAGATTAAAAATCCGTGTAGAATAGTTTCATTCACGGTTTTGTATTTAAAAATCCGTGTAGGAATGTAGGTTTATTTATTTAAAATTCTGTTGAGGAGAGCTATACGGATTTCCAAGTAAAAATCCGTGTAGGATTTTGTGTTTTTTTGTTGCTTTTTTTTTTCTTTTTGGCTAGCTTCCACATTTGCTAGCCATTAAAATATACAATTTTTTTTTTTAAAAACCAGATTCTAAAAATGTAATTTCTAAATTGTACTAATTGAACTATATATACACTAATTAATTTATACAAATCCATATTGTTCATTACAAAATTCTGTATAAAAAAACCTTGCCCACATATCTCTGATTTCGTCAATTTCCTCGCTGGAGTAAGGGTCCTCTGTCAATGCATACTACAATTATAAATTGGTGATTAGTAACGAGAAAATGTAGATGCAAGATTTTTTTTTTTTTTTTATAAATGTGAGCATAGCTCACCGATTCTATTACTAGAACCAACAAATTCAGAATTCAGTACCGAACCTGTTATTACAACCAGGAAACGAAAGAAAAAGCATCCATCTAGTACCCTAGTATAAGAGCGAATCACAAAATAGAAAATATAACCACAACACCAATCTAATGAACCGAATCATAAAACTATCCAAAATCAAACTACTCAAATGAATGCTACCCTAAATTTTATAGTCATTCACTTTGGTGTATAGTTGGGGCGGATCCACCTGTAGGCAGCAACCCCCTGATTACCCCGTCCTGCCCAATCTGTCTCTCCTGCAATAGAAAATTCACAGAATATACCACAATTTGATCTATATCATTAGGTAACAATAAATATAATTTCAACAACGAACCAGAACCTTTATTCTTCACCCAATAATGTGCCAATGCTATAATTTGAGCCCCTACGAACTTAGAATTTGTTATAATCCCTTGAAAACACAACTTATTCCTAGCTATCCAAACAGACCACAGCACAACCCCTCAAAGTAATTCTACCAATAACCTATCTTTCAAAGTAATATATTTATCAATAAGCCATAATTCATCAGTAGTTGTATAATCAAAAGGAAAATTATTGAATTCAGCTATCCAAATCCAAATACTTCGAATAAAAAGACATTGCACAAACAAATGATCCATAGTCTCAGGTTCACCACAAAACACACAAGATATATCCCCTTGCCATCCTCTTGTACTCAAATGCAGTGCCCTTTTTTTCTTAACTAACCAAAGGAATATTTTAATCTTAAATGGAATTTTGACTTTCCACACAGTATCGTAATCTCGATTTGTAATTCCTCCAAATGAAAAATTAATATGAATTACATACCCCTCTTGGAAATGTGAATTGTATACTTTCGATCCATTGAAACATGAAAAACATCGTGTAATAACTGCACTCCCAACTATCCGTCTGTCGCGGGCACTGAAAATTTACATTGATCGGCCTATATATGTTAGAATGAGAATAATTTTTTGAACATGACATGAAATAAAATAATTATAGAGGGCTCACCAGTAACCACCCACAAGTCATCTTATTCTTTTGCTCTTTTGCCTCGGCTTGTTGTCCTCCGTCTTTAATATATTTGCCAAAAGCCCTTACAAAATTAAGTGACTGTAATTAACAATTTTGATACACAATTTAATTAGAATTGAAAAAAAATCAAACAAGTGAAAAATTATTCCTTACTGTTTAATAATTTTGACGATCTTTTTGGCCGTTTGTAGTTGGACTTTTTCTTCGGGCCTTGAAGAATCCATGGCATAGCACCGATTTGTAGTCGGGATGATGATGAGCAAACACCAGTGTTTGCTGTGGCATGAGAAATATAAACACAATTATAATCACATTTATTTCATTTTTGTAATTATTTAAATTAAAATATAAATAATACATAATTTAAAAATTGAAGGTTAGAATTAATTAACCTTTGGTGGTATGGCACGAGAATGAATTTCTTTCGATCCGTGGCGCATCGGTGCATTGCTTGGCATAGATACTCGATAAATTCCTTGGGCGAAAATTCCACTGTCGTAGCATTGAGTTTGCCGGCATCCAAAAATAGACTCAAGTTCTTTTTATGTTCAAGCGGCCATGATTCAACAGTTCGGACCAACTTCCTGAAAAATCATCATATTAAATTAGAACATATATTTCAGTGCTACACATATGATATAAATAAATTTTGGTCACTTACATTGCGAAAATGGTGCTGTGAGACACATCGAGCCATTTATCACTATCCGAGGCATGAAAAAGATCCTTCAAGTCCTTGAAAGATATGAATACAGTCCAGCCTTCGTGCAGAAACATCTCCGGTTGGATCGGGATAGTGATGTCCATCATGCCGTCTGGTGATGTGATCAATTTGTCATGGAGACGACGACAACCACTGGGCAAAATGCTGTATTCTTGTGCGGTGATCAGAGAGCGGTGGGATGATCCTGGCACATCAGTTGCGACTTCCAACTCTCTCTCCGTGTGTACCGGTGACAAATGGCTCTCCTAAGCCTGTATCAAATTTTAAATCAATTTCAGTATTTCAAAAGAGCGGATTTGAATGTAACAAAAGATATTGATTGTTTAGATATTACCTGATCCAAAATGATATGACTCTTGGGCCATAGGATAGATGATTGCTAACTATCATCCAGAGTGTGCATCTGCTCTCTCGGGACAGGAAGAGGTATGTGCGTCCATCTCGGCATGACTGAGTGGACCTCCACCAAAGCATTTTCGAGCCCGAGATGATCAAGGTGGACATGTGTCGGTCTTGGATGTACGAGGCCCTTAGCAATGGTAACGGGCACAGTACCGCTCCAAATAACCAACTCGCATGCGGCAGCGCTCTGCAATTATCATGAAGTAGTCATTTTAAGAGGAAATGTTACCTAACAACAAATAAAAAAGTAGTAATTAATTAATTGTGATTATGAACTAGTATTACCTTTAGATTATCGAACTCGTCTCCCGAGGTCCCGGATGCTTGACTGCTGCGCCGAAATCCCGGTGAAATGGGAGGTGGGTGCTATCGAACTTTTCTCAAATACTCGCAGGAGTATGCGTACATACCACATACTCGTAGGAGTAATAAGGAGAAATGCTATCGAACTTTTCGCAAATACTAATTAAATCCCGATAATATGTGTTCACATCCTAAATGAGACACAATATTCAAAGAGCAGTCCCAAACTAGGGACTATCCAAAATTAATCCCTATTAGATTAATTTTGAACGGGCATGGACCTACAAGCATATTAATAGGTCGGTTATTGAACAACAATACACTAATTATTTTATACTAATTAACAAAACAACCATATATGCATGCATTAATCAAACCCTAAACCCTAAATAAACAATAAAAAATAATTAACAGAAAATTATTGAAAGAAAAGAGAAGTATTACTAACCTTAGCAAGAAAAAGGGGAGAAAATCATGAGCAATTTCAGATCCCAGCTGTGCAAAAATCAGATACCATCCAATCCAGAGGAGAGAGAGTGATCAAAACGGTGCTGGAAGAGAAGCATTTTATTTGAGCTAAACCCTAAATAACCTTTCCTACATGGATATTTACTTATAAATCCGTGTCGCTCTTGCAACATATATACACGGCTATTAAAACAAAAAACCGTGTGCAAATGACCTTCCTACACGGATATTTAATTAAATATCTGTGTAGCTCTCTAAACATTGCTACACGGATATTTAATTAAATATCCGTGTAGGAAAGGTAATTCTCCACACAGACTTTTTCCCCACACTGTTTTTTAATGACATATCCGTGGAGAATTCTTATAGATATCTTTGAACATTGGAAAATTTCTATTTGGTACACGATTTTATATAAAATAGAGAAAATCCGTGTAAAATAGCAGTGTAGGAAGTGCCTTTTTGTAGTAGTGTCCATTACAAATGCTGAACGGATTATGCTCCAGTAAATTTGAACGGATTTATGCTATGTTTGAAATTTGACTTTTTTGTTTATTTATAACTAGGCCCGGTTGGTTGTTCATAACTAGAATTGCTTGGTTGTTCATTGTTCGGCCCGATTCATTGAAACAGGCCTGATTCGAACTGAACTCAATTCTGAACAGAACTAAGTTTTGAACAATATTGAATGGGCTGATCTTGAGCATGAACAATTTGATTTCGGACCGATCATGAACAGGCTTTATAAATTTCAAGATTGATCTGGGCCCAATCCTGGTATATCCGTATATGGAACATAGGATACAAAATTATTTTAGTGCTTAAGCAAACCCAATGTATACAAGTTACAAACACTGATGATAATAAATTTTCCTTTTCAACAATACAAAAGAATTTTAGATGAAGAAATAAATTTCTTCGGTAGTCCAAAAGAAGAGTGAATTCACATCCTCTTCATTACTGCACAAGGGAATCTTTAATTAGTGAATCCTGACCATTCATTTTAACTTGGAACGAATCAAAGCCCAATAATACTGCTCACTATGTCCCCTTGAATCTCAAACCGGCTGAGATTTAATCTCAAACCGTAAAGTGAGGCCCATCATCTTCAGTAATAGAGAGGATACGGATCCTTCAAAGTTAAAATGCCCCATTGGTTGTGTGCACCATCATTCTTCAACATCGTTATCTCTATTTTAAAGTTTAAACAGTCGATTGGAACCCACTCAATATGATCTTCAAATTAAAATGTGTTTGGATAAAAAAAATTATATTTTTTGAATATATTTTTACTATTTTTTACAAGGTTCTAAATAGCGATTATAGCGGCACAGCGGGGAGACAAAAAAAAAGTTATTGCGAATAAAGTAACTATAGCGGAAGCTATCATACATAGCCTTTTTTTTCAAAATGTATAGTCTATATTTCTACTAATTATCAACATAATAAATATTGGAGGATTGGAGTAACAACCAAAATGACAACTAATATAAGTCTATATTTTTTTCAATCATGCAAATAAGAAGGGAAAAAAAGGATATATTAGGTAACATTATATAATAGTTCATACTTCATAGTGTTACAGATTATAATAGACGAAGACCAATTAATTTTATAGGTGAAATGAAGTTAGTATATCTATTTGAATATTTTATATATTATAATAATCAAAATTAGCTTTCAATGAAACGAAAAACAATAATTTTAAGAATACTAGACGAAGAGCAAACAAAAGGAAGAATTAATATTTGATTATTTTCTGATATAAAATGAGAGACTAAATTACAAATAAGAACAAAAGCACATAATTCAATTTAGCATACTTCTTATAGCGCAATGTAGCATCAGAAATAGGAACAGAAGTACATAAGCCCATGTTAATTGCAAAAACAAAACAAAAAAAAAATGCAGCATAGCGGTAGCAACAGTCTCAACAATTAGTAAAAAATGCTAAAAATTATAAAATTTGTTGTCCAAGGTCATTTTAGTATGAAGATCGATTATTTAGACTTTGAAAATAGAAATAATCATGTTGAAGCATGATGAAGCACAAAATCAATTGGGCATTTTAACCCTAATATAAAAGGTCAGTAGGTAGCATTAAGTTGAAATAACATATATAACTTCTTAATTTATATCACATCAACCCAATTCTGTGACACTAGAACAAAGCTTAATTATGATTATTCTCTGAGTCTATATCATGCTATATTTAAGTATGAATATAACAAGGCAAGAATAATAAACAAAAATAAAAACAAGGGCTTAAAATTAGGAGAGCATTAAAATTGGTAGAATCTAATTAAAAACATATAGTACTAAGTTTTGATTCCCAATCTAACTTGACTAGAAAGGACCTTCAAATGTAAACAAACTCAAACCCGAATCGGACTCTGCTGCTTTTCTTTGAGAAAAGCAGCAGGCTGCTTTTCCGATCTCAGCCATTCAAATTTGTTGAGATTTGTGCTTGGAAAAGTTGCTTTATCGAGATACGCGAATTGAAAATTTTGAATGGTTGAGATCGGAAAAGCAGCAGAGTCGGATCCCTCAAACCCACGAAGGCACGAACAAAAAGTATTAGGCTTCCAGTGCAATTTTGATATCATAATACCGGTAATAAACAACCTTGTTTAGAAAGGCCCATTCCAACAAGCCCATAATCTTAGAAAGGCCTATTCCAACAGTGCACAGACCAAAATAAAATGAGGCCCATCTATTAAGCTTGTAGTTGTTTATCATTCAATAGGCCATGATCTGATTTTGCTTATGGGAATGGATCACTTGAGCTTCTTGATTATTTTGTGTTCCATTTCGGTTCATACGTTTAAATAGATTTATTAGTTAAATGACATTCTAGTTAGTTATTAATGGGAAATGTGATTTCTTTTAAGCTAAACTAATTATTAGATATTAATTTTAAGTATATTAAAAAAAATGCAAGCTATTAGTTGCAACTTGCAATATGAGAAAACATAGCTACCTTTTTGACATCTTAACTGGCACAACGATAGGTTCTTGCCCGATAATCAAATCGCTCGTAACACATGCAATCAATATCTACAAAATAACTAGTAATAACTCTGAACCCTTCCTGCCTTCCTATTAAAGAATCTAATAGAAGTAATTCTACTAGTTCCTTAAATGAGCATTTAAAAACCACAGTACCAACTGCCAACCAATAATGAAAAAAATTACTTTATGAGCATTGTGTAATTTGGCTACATATGAAGCTTCTAGTGCAGTTTCAGATATATAAGTGCGATGAAAGAACAGTTGAAGGCTTGAAGCCCTGTTGCCTCTGAATTAATATGATAACCTTGTCAATCCAACAGAGGGCTTTCAGACAGTTCAGGAGATACTAATTAATTGCTTGCCGGATAGAAAAAACATGTTAACCTGTTGGAAGTACATAACAAAATCTAAAATGTGGAGATAAACAAGCTGGACGTAAGTAGCATATCCTTGAGATGCACTTTTGCATATTTTACCTCCTTTTTCTATTTGAGCCTTGCACAGTATATAAACCTTGATGTATTCATTATAAAGATATGAGAAATTCAATAAGGTTTTTAATCAAATAAATTCTGTAATTTCTTTACAACCTTTGTGGGATTTTAACTTAAAAAAAATTGAAGGAAAATAATACCTCCAAGGTTTTTCAATGTTTTAAACCTACCATAGAAAAAGCTCCAAATTAAAAACAACAAGCATTCACCATATAAAATAAATAAATTAAAAAAAATATTCATCTAAATTATTCAAAATGTTCAAAGAAAAGAAGATAAAAATTTTTGGAACAAGACAACTACTTCAGTACTTGCAAAGAAAAAGAAAGACGATACAACTTCAGTACAAAATAAAAACAGAGAGTGAAGCAAGTCTAATTATGATAGATGCAATTTTAGGGCCTCTAGCTAACAGGCAATAACATTCAAACTCAATTTTTTTTAAAGTTCTTTGCAGCACCAGGGACATTTAAAATTGACTTGCAAGGGAATTTTATGGTGGTTTTTAAGGCTCCAACAACAACATATGTTCCCTATTAACCAGTTGGTTATTTCTTTGGCCGAAGCTCAATACCATAAAAAAGAAGACCTCTTTTTGCCCACAAACCTTTTATTTCTTGCACTTCTAATTCAACACCATCATCCTCCCAATCATTGTAAAATTCCCCCATCTCTACCTCACTCCATCCATCATCCCTTAATCGAGGATATCTAATTGCATTATTAGGGGTTTGCCTTGCTGAACTGCTTCTAGGTTGTAGGCAAATTTTGTTCTGAGACTCTTGCTCTCCGAAGGCAACTCTCGCATCTATTGGACGATCAAGGCCGCTGGAGTCATCTTCTAGTTTGAAGACAAAGTAGGCAGTATAGTTTGTTTTTGGGGTGAGATTTTTGCTGCTGAAAGCTGTATTTATCTTCAACCACCAAACTATTATCAACCGTGCAACTTCTGAAAACCTAATATGGAATGGACAGAAAGATGAAGCTGTAAGGGGCCTTTTTCAAGAATGAGGGATGCATTGTAAATTTAGAGAAGAGCAAATTTGTGATTTCTTCTTTCAAAATTCTTATTTTTTTGGGAAAAATTTGAACGTAAAATTTGCAAAATACAATTTTTTATTAAAAATGTTTTGCTTTCTGTATATGTAAGTGAAATTTCTTTTCTTTGATAAAATCAAATTATGGTTACACGGTCGTGGATTTAAATATATTGGTAATTATTTGGGTATTTGACATTGGGCGAAAAACAATGGTAGCTAGCCTATGGAGTAGATAACAATGGTAGCTTGGGTTGTGAGACTGACGTCGAATTACACACCCAAAAGAAGAAAATTATTACTATAATTTTTAATAAAAGGAAATAAACATCATGTTACCTTGAATCACGGTTTGGCGATACACGATTCCAATATTGTGGGGTAGTGCACCATACAATGTCTATTGGATATCTTGAACCTAATAGCATATAGCTCTTTGCTCCGCTTGATCTATCCAACCTAAAGCTCTGATGTTTGGTAAAGTTTCAGAAATAGAAAAAAGTCCCTCATATTTTTGCCTTTCAGTTATTGGACAAAAACTATTAAATAATGACCTCAGAATGTAATTTCATCATTGATCAAGGGTCTAGATGTAATATTAGAAAGAAATAAAGAGGTACAGTGGTACAGTGGTACCAATAAATAGGAAACAATAGCTCCAATGGCTATACTGCCAATGTAACTATAAATAGAGATAGAATCCAAAATGTAAAATACTATTGATGATAGAAAAATATTCTCCTCAGTTTTTTGTATCTCTCTTATTAAATCAACATGGTATCAAAGCACTAAGTTATTTGACCAAAAAAGAATCACAAACTCTGTACCAATAAATCTGGTACACACAACATAGGCAAGAATTAAAACTGGAAATTCAGCAAAGAAGTAAAATGGCTCAAGAGGGGCGGCATGAAGCCACCAATACCTCCAAGCTCACCAATACTTTGCTTAATGGCAAGAATTATCTGTCATGAGAAAAGGCAGCATCTAGAGTGCTCACCGGTCGAGAGATGCGAGAATACATCACAGGAGAAAACAAAAAGCCCGAACCAGCAAATTCAAGTTTACTAACTGAAGCCGAAAAAAAGGCAACAAAGAAATGGCGAACCGAAAACGATAAAATTATAACCTGGCTTACAAATTCCACGGAGCCATCTATCTCAGATCTCTTTCTTCTTTCTAACACAGCCTTCAAGCTTTAGGAAGTCGTGAAAGCTATATACGGGCAACAAAACAACTACTCGCGTATCTATCAGCTTAAACAAGAGATCCAACAAGAAAAATAGAGCACAAGGAAGCATATTGAGTACCTTGGTGCTCTCAAAAAGAAGAAAGATGAACTCCAAATATACTGGCCACCAACCACTGATTTGAACCCAACATAATCAGAAAAAGGGAGGAAGAAGATGACATCTTCGAGTACCTTGCAGGGTTAAACCCTAGCTACGAAGCTCTGCGAGCCCAAATCATGAACACAATTCCACTTCCTTCATATTCACAAATCCAAAATATTATACAACAAGAAGAAAGCCAGAGAGAAACCATGAGTGGTCCACAAGTCGCATATGACGAGGGACACGAGACTCACGGGTTCATTGCAGCAAAGAAATCAATTTTTTTCAATTTCTCCAAATTCGGCCAAAACCCTAGCTCTCAAATTTTCCCAAATTCCAGTGAAATCGAGAGATGTACTTATTGTAAGAAGGAGGGGCATTCTCATGAGAGATGTTGGTTCCTTCATCCCCATTTAAAACCAAAACGCTGGAAGGTGAATAACGCTAGAGGCAACGAAGAGAGAAAGAAAGAAGGAAAGGGGGCGACTCATGGGGTTCTCCACAGTGACACAGAGTGGACCAAAAGAAAAAGAAAAGGAAAGTGCTGGTCCAACTAAACTGGGTCCAAATGGGCCTGGGTTTAATTTTTTCAATGGCGGGTCAGAATCCAGCCAAAACGGGTCAGCAGGGGCTGCAGATCAACTGCAAATACTGATTCAGCAGATGACTGTGTTGCTAGCAAAACAAAACCTGCATTTTCTGGTATAACTTCATACTTAAAAAAAAATAATCTATTAGATAGAATAATTATTGATAGTGGAGCTACGGACCATATGTTCGGTAACCAAATACTTATTACAAATTTAGACATGACCAAAACCGAACAATTTGTTGTGGTAGCTAATGGTATGAAGGTGCAAATAAATGGTGTAGGAGAAACAAAATTTTGTAATAAAAATATTTATAACGTATTATATTTAAAAAAAACCTTTCCTATAAATTTACTTTTAGTAAAAAAATTAACACAAGAATTAAATTGTGATGTAATTTTCTCTTGTAAAAATGTTGTATTTCAAGACCGGAAAATCGGGATGAAGATTGGTAAAGAGTTTCTCGAAAATGGACACTATTTTTTTAACTCAAAAAATTATCTTTGTGCTTTTGCTAAATCCATTAATGTTGATCTTTGGCATAGAAGATTAGGACACTCTTCCGACAAGACTTTAAATTATATTTTTGAGTGTAGAAATTTAAATTGTAGTAATTGTGACGTTTGTAAGTTGGCAAAACTATCAAAACTTCATTTTTCTCATTCCAATAGTAAAAGCAAAGCTATGTTTGATTTAATTCATTCCGATGTATGGGGGCCGGCCCCAATTGAATCATATAATGAATTTAAATATTTTGTAATTTTTATCGATGATTTTTCAAGAACAACTTGGTTATACTTACTCAAGTCTAAAGATGAAGTCTTTAATAGCTTCAAATAATTTTTTTTGTGTAATAGAAAATCAATTTAACGCAAAATTAAAAATATTTAGATCGGATAATGGGACAAAATTTGTAAATAAGAATTTCACAACTTTTTTAAAGAAAAGGGAATTATACATCAAACCACATGTATTAATACACCCGAGCAAAATGGAGTGTTGGAAATAAAAAATAGACATCTCTTAGAAATGATAAGAACATTAATGTTTCAAAGTAATTTTCCAAAAATATATTGGTCCGATGCAATACTTTGCGCCACCCATTTAATCAATAGATTACCAAGTTCAAAATTAGAAAACAAAATTCCATTAGAAATTCTCTATCAACAAAAGATATCATTTGATCACTTAAAAATATTTGGTTGTACAAGTTTTGTCCATATTAAAATAAAGGATAAATTAGATGTTGTATCAACAAAAACTATTTTTCTAGGATATTTTTCTTTCAAAAAGGGATATAAATGTTATGATCCTATAAATAAAAAAATATTTATTTCTAGGAATGTTTTGTTTTTTGAAGATGAACCATATTTCAAAAAGAGGGAAAATATTCAAGTTTCTTGTCAAAATGAAAAAATAAATTCCGTGGTGCCTAACGATAAGGGACAAGATATAATTCAAAGTGAACATTATGAAAATGATGTGGATAATGTTGAAGAAGATATAGATGAAAATAATGATGGCACGGATGAAATGGAAATAGTAAGTAATTTAGAACTTAGACGAACATCAAGGATATCACAACCGTCGAGTAGAATTAGAGATTATATAACATATACCGTACAATTTCCCATATAAAATTTTATTTCATACGATAAAATTTCACCTTCATACCAAACTTTCCTCACATCTATAGAAAATGACATAGAGCCGAAAATTTACCAAGAGGCCATTCAAAATTCAAATAAGAACAAAGCAATGAAAGAATAGCTAAAAGCTCTAGAAAAAAGATAAAACATGGGTAGTTGTTTAATTACCAAAAAAAACAAAAAAAAATCCATTGAATCTAAATGGGTTTACAAATCAAATATAATTCTGATGGTACCATAGAACGGTATAAGGCAAGATTAGTAGCCAAAGATTCACACAAACCTACGGAATAGACTACAATGAAATCTTTGCACCGGTTGCAAAAATGAATATCGTTAGGATTTTATTTTCAATTGCGGTTAACAACGGTTGGAACCTATACCAAATTGACGTAAAAAATATTTTTCTTCAAGGAACACTTGAAGAAGAAGTATACATGACAATACCACCTGGCCATGAAATGAAAAATATCTCTAACCTAGTTTGTAGGTTAAATAAGTCGATATATGGATTAAAACAATCTCCAAGGGCATGGTATGGCAAACTTAGTTCTTATTTAAATTCATGCAATTTTAAGATTAGCAATGCCGATCATTTATTGTTCACAAAAAATGATGGTAAATCAATAACCCTAGTTCTAGTCTATGTCGATGACATTATAATCACTGGGAGTGACTATCAAGAAATCCAAAAAATTAAAAAATAATTGAGGGAAAAATTTGAAATTAAGAATCTATGATACCTAAAATATTTCTTAGGAATTGAGGTAGCTATTTCAAAAAAAAGGCTTATTCATTTCACAAAGAAAATATACGCTTGACTTGCTAAAAGAAACCGATAAAATAGGTTGTAAGTCGGCCTCTACTCCGATTGATAGTAAATACAAATTAAATAGTGAAGATGGAGAACCATTAGAAAACATAAATTAATTTCAACAACTTGTAGGAAAATTAATCTATCTAATGGTTACCCGCCCGGATATCTCCTTTTCAGTAAGCCAAATTAGCAAATTTATGCACTCACCAAAAACACCACACCTAGAAGCTATAAATAAAATCTTGAGATATCTAAAAGGAAATCCCGGAAAAGGATTTTGGATGAAAAATAACAAATCTAACGATATATGTGGCTATTCCGATGTAGATTGGGCCGGGAGCTTTAATGGAAAATCCATCACCGGCTTTTGTACATTTGTAGGCAAAAATTTAGTCACATGGAAGAGCAAGAAAGAAAACGTTGTGGCTCGATCAAGCGTGGAAACCAAGTATCGAGCTATGCCACCACCACAAGTGAATTGATTTGGCTCAAGCAATTGTTTAAGAACATGGGATCAAATATGATCAACCCATGAAAATATTCTGTGACAACAACTCGGCACATCACATTGCTCTAAATCCCGTATTTCACGAACAGACCAAACACAGAAGAAGAGTACCATTTTATAAGAGAAAATGTTCAAGCTAAGGAAATAGAATCACTATTTGTTCGAAGTGAATATCAACTAGCGAATGTTTTTACTAAAGGATTGGATCCAAAGCTATTTGAAAAAATCACAAGCAAGTTAGGATTACTCGACATCTATAATCTTAACTTGAGGGGGGGTTGAATAATGATCTCAGAATATAATTTCATCATTGATCAAGGGTCTAGATGTAATATTAGGAAAAAATAGGATAAAGAGGTACAGTGGTATAGTGGTACCAATAAATAGGAAACAATAACTCCAACGGCTATATTGCCAATGTAACTATAAATAGAGATAGAATTCAAAATGTAAAATACTATTGATGATAGAAAAATATACTCCTCAGTTTTTTGCATCTCTATTAAAAATCAACAAAAACAGTACCTTTTTGTGTGGACAACTATAGATTATAATATTGTTATTAGAGTTACAAAACCAAATGGTAAACTGCCTATATATGAACAACATATTCCTAATTTTTCTCTCCTTTTTATTTTGGAAAAAAAGTAGTAGGTCGCTATTGTGTGCTTGCTTCATTACTGAAACACAAGCACTGAATACACCCGCAGTATATATAATATTTATGTAGTACAAAAGTATGCAATTCCAGTAAACTTATACCCACAATCAAAACCAAATGGAAAACAATAATCTTTTGATGGGTAAATAATACAAAGTTTGTGGAACTGCTGATTTAAGCCACTCAAACACATGTTATATATAATCAAGCCACAGAACTTTGTTCAATGATGGTTAACTTTATATGGGTTCAAGTAAGGTTTCCATGTTTTTAATATTGATTTAACGTGGAAGAGACAAGACTCTGACCAAAGGTTACCACGTACTTGGTTATTTTCAGAAAAAATATTTACCATGCTTGTTGCATTTGTCTAAAATTCATACTAATTTGATCAATATCAGAATGAACCAGAAAACTGATGTGCTCATTAATTCCAAAAGGAAGAAATATTCTAAGTTTACCAAGAAATGTACAAAGGACAAGCATCTAATTAAGCATCTAAGCACGTGCACATACATATTCAAGAAAGTAAAATACAATGCAGCTGTGTCTAATTGAGGGAAGATACTAAACGATTTCCTATGTGCACAGAGTCGTTGGTCTGTACAGGATGCCAAACAACAACATTGATTATTGAAGCAGGAGATGTACATTATGGTAAGAAACTCCAGCTTCACAGGGAGAGCCGGAGAGTCATCAGGTACCATGACTTCAAATTATGTCATAAAGGGACGTGAAGCAAATCAGCTTTGGGATTGGGAACAGGATTGTGTCCATTGTATATATCCATAAGGGGATGTTAAAATTGTGAAGTTAGGCACAAGTTATCTGCTAGTGGCTAGCTAGTAATCATGTCCTAAAGAGTTGGGGTGTGAAATTGTGAAGTTGGCACAAAAGATTTTGAACTTAACAAATGTGGTGTAATTTTGTCTAGTTTAATATATATGTTTGTGTCTGCAACATATCATGGTTAATGAATTTGGACATCTCAAGTTTAAACATTAGCATTCATATGGATAAAGAGGAGTGTCAACTAGCAATTCAAATTTGAGTTATCTTATAGCTAAATTAAGGACAATCAAAGTAGTTAAATATTAACTACTGCATTGTGCAAACTAAATGTTAACTACTGCGTTGTCAACATGAGAGTGTCGTTTGAGGTCAAGTATGGGCGTCATAATAAACTAGTTTTCTTGATATTAATGCAAGTGCAAACTAATGTAATTTGAAATTAAAAAAAAAAAAGAGTTTTTGTGACTTTACTTAATTAAACTAGCTGGATGCCTTAATAAACGAATTACAGGTGACCATAAAAAATATGTATAATTCACAAATAATCCAAACAGTTTAGAGTATTCAGAGAATGAATTACATGATTCAGATGTTGAGAATTGTTTTTTTTATTAAATTTAGGGTCCCGATACACCCCATCATATTTTAGATACTTTTTGCGATAATTGAACCTGCATCTCTCCATAGAGAGATGGGATCTCATGCCATTCAGCTAAGCCTGTGGTGTGAGATGTTGAGAATTCCTAACATTCAAATTGTGATGTCTTTGTTTTCAGCAATATTACGTGATGTAATATAGACATTCAGAGATAGAGAGAGAGAGAGGATTATGGGCGATAGCGCAATTGGCTAGGAAAAAGTCCTAAAACTCCTAGATCACATAAAAGGTCGAGAGTTCAAACCTTTCTCACGACTTCGCAGCTTGTGCGAAACTTTTCAAGAGAGAGAGAGAGAGAGAGAGAGAGAAAGAGGGAGAAATAGAGAACCATCCAAGATAACCAAACTAGAAATATCAAATCTGGGACAAAATAAGTTAATCTAGCTAGTTTAGTAAAACATACCATTTTTCCATTATCAAGAAGTATATCACGATTGGTAAGAAGGAAGTAGAGATCTTTCTTGGAGGTGAAAACAAGCTGATCCTCAGTACTGGAAAGGATGTGGTCCAAACCAGGGGGCAAGAAATGTTCCCACACAACATCAGCATCTGCAGCCAAGTGAAAATTGGTCGAAACAGCAGAGCAGCGACACACATCTTGGGGAGAGGTCAGGGAGATTACACAAGCTAGACAATCCTGTGGCAGTCGAGAGATTTCACAGCTATTTTTGGCACCCATTCTGAGTATTTTCACCTTCAATATTTTCTCTTATGGTCGCTCTATTTTTGGTAATCCAAAGCAACAATTAATTAGAGTTTACAAAGAACAGAATGCTGGGAATCAAGCTGGTCATGGTGTATATATTAAGGTTGGATCATTCAGATTCAGGTTCATGTTCGATTAGATCTCTGATCAACATAAGTTTCAAAATAATTTGTAGAGTTAAATTTTATACAAGATACATTGAGAATTTTGATTGACAGATATATATGAAATAGAGAAAGCTGAAAGGTTTATATGATATTAAAATCTATAAAAAATTACAACATGCTTCCACATCAGCTAGGATGGAGGGTGAATTAATAAATGGGATGGACTATAGATATTTTCTACTTTACTTGAAGACACAAAACTATTAATTTCAAGCTATATATATATATAATAAAATGATTGTAGAGTGGTGGTTGAAAATATTTGAGGTTAAACCGGAGTACATAATAAATCAAGTTAAAATGGTTCAAAAATACTATGCTGGGTATAACTTGCATTCATGTTTTAGTCAGCCGAGATACGAGTACTAATAGTATCTTCATCTTACTTGGAAAGCAATTGTAGATATTGACGTGTCAATTTTAATTTTAATTGTTTATAGGTGCATGAGGTACGTCATTGCCAATTTAACAACTTGTTTGCAAATATCACAACATCTTGAAATTAATAAATGCAGGGAATTACAAAATTATTAAAAATAATTAAAAGTTAGAAACAACTACGAAAATATATAAAATCTATAACAAGTGTTAAATATATAGTTTTATAATTCCAAGAATAAATATGTTTAATTTATATTTTGTTAGGTCAATTCAAATTTGGGCTTAGGCACCTAGTTTGATTGAACAGCTTTATTTAATGGGGGAGTACCCTTTTTACTTCTAAGGTAGCGGTCAAAATGCTTTTACATAATGGGTTTTATTTTCCTTGCCATTTTCAGTAAATGGGGTATATTTTTCTTCTTTGAAGATTGATACTTCGATATGTTACTACCAACGAACAAATATAATTATCGGTAGAACAAACTAAAAAGACAAGAAATTCGAAGCACCAAATGATACAAATTAATATAAAAAAACTGAAGTTGCTAAATATGTGAAGGACCAATCCATTTTATATGTTAGTGATATATAATGAAATTATATATGCAGAGAGATTTAGTTCAATCCGACCAATCCAATCGATCCTATAGTTCTGCAACTGCTTGTTATCGGCAAGGGTTTGGAAATACCCTTTGTGAAATAAGCCGTATGCCATTCCTGCTATATTATCGGCCGATTGCACTGTCTTAGTTTCTCTTTTTTTTTAAGGTTAGCGGCAAAGTTCTCTGTCTTATTAGTTTCAACTTTTTACAATGAAAAAGAAAGAACTCCAAAGACAAGAGAACAGTCGCTAAAAAGACAAATCGAAAGCTTTGTGGCGCTTGAGAAAAGAAATAACTTGGTGTTTCCTTAATTTTGTTACACGCAATATTATCTCGAAAATAATCATTTTACAGTTCACTCTACTCAGTATTGCTGTGTCAAAAATCGCAAGTCTGAATTCTGACCGAAAGTTTCGTTGTATATATTTAAAGTTCAAAAACTCGACATCAATTATGGGTCGGAAACAAAAGAGCAAAAAAAAAAAAAGGGTGATTAGGTTAGCCGCCCAGTCCACAGCCCCCTAATTCCTCCACTCCCTTCCATTCCAACTCTTTTTTTTACTTCTTGTAGATCTCATTCGCAACACAACACCATCCCTCTCTCTCAATATCTCCTCGAGCAAAGAGGAGAATAAGAGAGAGGGAAAGAACCGGAGCTGATTGGAGCTGAACGGTATCATTGGAGCTCAAAGAGTAGTCTCATCTCGGTCGAAGCGCGGTGGTGAGTAGATTGGTTGTCATCAAAGCGCGGCGGCGATCGAAGAAGCGAATCCGATCATAGATCAAGAGAGAAGGAATTAGTGCCAAGCGGAGCCGATTGGAGCTGAGAGTGTGGTAATGTCAGAGCTCGGAGTGTAGAGTTTTTATCTCGATAGGAGAGCGACGGTGGCTAGATCCGATTGTTATCAAAGCGCTGCAGTGATCGAAGAAGCGGATCTTGTTGTGAAGCGGGATTGAAAATAAATTCTAAAATTGAATATGAATGTAAATATTTATTTTTATATTATATGAGGAGATAGAACTTAGAATTTTACAAATATTTTTGTCTTATCAATATATTTGATAATTGTTAGTGGTAATTTTTACCACTAACAAAAAAAAAATTGACATCATAATCTCAAAAATATATATACATGCCTGTCAAAATCTATGCCCAAAATTAGGATGTAGACAACTATGTTTTAATCAATAATTATTTAAACAGATAAGAAGTTGCTTTCCTACCTACGTGGCTGGATGAACTGCACATGCGATGTTGCTTCCATTCGTACGTTGCTTGATATTTTTAATATAACGACAGAAGGGTCGCTCACCAAATCAAATGAATTTTCTCTCACGCTCCAGAGTGATGAAGCTATATATTATTAGAGCTGGTAACAATATTGCACCGAGTGCGATAATTTTATCTTCAATTATTATATTAACAATACCTAATTTGCTATACAAGAATCTCACTATCTACTAATACGTACACCACTAGGCATAAGATAATTATATGACACTATCATGACGGAAACATCAATATAACTCGCAAGGTTACAAATTCAAAGAAACCCGTTCCATTCATAAAATCTAGTTGTCTAACATAAAATTTGAGTGGAAAGGATTTTTATCTTAATTAGTTAGTTACATACTGAAAATTATATAGCTCGAATATAACAAAGCGGGACGTTGTAACCTCATTGAAACTCGATCAACCTGATCAGTATATATACATCCGTAGCGAAAATTGATATAGCTTAGAGGTCAATTGTGGCGATTAATAGTTTTATGTTTATGTAATATGTGACTTCATCAATAATATATTATTATGCCCGTTTGAATAAAGTATATAAACAATTCACTTATTATGGATCATCAATTACATGATTTGGTCATGGAAATCTATAATTGGATGTAATCCCATGAAAAATGGCAGTGATCTTTATTATTAGTTTCCAGGTAATTTTTTTATGGATTAGTATGTCGGTTGACTGATAATTATGTTTTCAAGTCATGGATATAAGATATGTAAGTCAATCAAATGGACCGAAATTTTTATTTATACCATATTCAAAAAACAAATAAACTAAAAAACCACATTTTTGAAGAATTTGAAATCTATCAGGACTGTCAAGCCAATATAAGACCCCAAGAATGGGGGGGCAACCAAATGCCCCTGCGGACCCGCCAAAAGACACACAAAAAAAACCAAGAGTTTGATTCATTTGTTTGATTTCATAATAATTGTTTAATAATTTTCAGAAATAGAAAGAACACGTCATGCGGAGACGTCAAGGAGATTACACGAGCAAGACAATCCTGTGGCAGTCGAGAGATTTCACAGCTATTTTTGGCACCCTTTCTGAGTATTTTAACCTTCAATATTTTCTCATATGGTGGCTTTATGTGATCTGGTAATTCGAAGCAACAATTAATTGGAGTTCGAATTAATAATGCCGACCATTATTTATTTACCAATTATGATGGAACCTTCTAGTGTATGTAGATGACATTATAATAATAGAAAATAATTTATAACACAACCAAAAGATCAAGAGACAACTAAAAGAAAATTTTGATATAAAAGATTTAAGATATCTTGAAATAAAAGATTTTTTATTTCACAAAGAAAATATACACTTGATTTTTTTAAAAATACCAGTAAATTAGGATGCAAACCGGCCTCTACTTCAATTTATAACAAGTGTAAAATAAATAGTAAAGATGGTGAATCTATAGAAGATATATATCAATTTCAAATACTTGTAGAAAAATAAATCTACCTAATGGTTGATCAATTTTGAGGATATATCTTTTTTCGTAAACCAAATTAGCAAGTTCATACACTCACCTAGAACACCACATTTTGACGCTATAAATAGAATTTTGAGGTATTTAAAAGAGAATCCTGGTAAGGGCATTTGGATGAAAAACAATAATTCTAATAACATATATGGATATTCCAATGCAGATTGTACGTACTGGAAGCTTCGATAGAAAATTGACAACCAGCTTTTGTACATTCGTAGACAGAAACCTAGTAACATGGAAAAGCAAGAAAAAAATGTTATGGCATGATGAAGCACGGAAGCAGAATATCGTGTCATGGCATCAACTGTAAGCGAGTTGACAGGGATTAAGCAACTCCTATCGGACATGGGATTTAAAACTCAAGGACTTATGAAAATGTTTTGCGATAACAACTCAGCATGACACATAGCATCAAATCCCGTGTTTCATGAGCGAACGAAATATATAGAAGTGGATTGTCACTTCAATAGAGAGAAGGTTCAAGCAAAAGAAATAGAAATACCATATGTTAAAAGTGAAAATCAACTTGTGGATATCTTCACCAAAAGCTTGGATCCGAATCCATTTGAGAGAATTACAAGCAATCTAAGATTGTACAATATATACATTCCTAATTTGAGAGGAAGTATTAAAATATAGAAAAAAAAATACAACTTATTACAAATATAGAAAGATAACGGTGACATGTAATGTCATTACTAGAATAGGAAAAAGTACTAATGGCTAGTTTTTTAAGCCTTGTAACTATTTAAATTATAAATAGGAAATCTTGTAATAAAAAAAACACAAATTTTAGAAATATATTTCTCTCCTCAGTTTTCTTCTCTCTTTCATAAAATCAAAAGTCTGTATTGAAACAACTTTTTATATATATGTGGTCTATATATATTCGTAATTATGGGCAAAATATGAGCAAAAACATTAGAAAATAAAATTGATGGAGTTATTGTGTTGCAATCAGATCAGTTTTCGTTCAAATTAGGTTTAAACAAAGGATCGATGAAAAGATTGAAGTATTGTGATAAAATATTAGCACAAGCCAGTCCACTATGTGATAGGGCCATATACTTTCATCTAATGCTTGGATTCTCCAAGTCGAGGGAACGGTTCAACAGCAACTTGCAAATTTGAAATAACGTACAACACGAGAAGAAGGCATAGCAACATAATCCTAAAATCGCTGTTTGAGATTCTATATGTATTTTATTTTAGATTACAATGACTTAATTTTTCAACAATATAACTATTATGTAGCACTTACGATAGCAATATGTAAATAGTATGAGATTAATTCAATCACAAGAGCAATCACCTTTAATGGTCGAATTCGTAATATTATTGTTGTTAAGGGTTACAAAATCGAAATCTGACGAGTTCATAATGGATATAGAATGTTCGAAAGCTCAACCTCATATCTCAATATAGAGAGAGATCTAGAGAGAGTTGGACTATCATGTTTCGTATCATTATTTTCAAAGTTCAAACATTCATTCAATCAGAAAAGTACACATATTTTCCATATTAAAATATGCTTGAGACAACATTTTAGATTTTTTTTAAGTTTTACTATTGTTTTAGAATATTTTAAAATTGTTGGTTTAAAGTTTTTTTTTTACTAATTTTTCACCATATTAAAACAGCAATTTTAAATAATCTAAGAAAATAGCAACAAGTAAAAAAAAAATGTAAAATTTGATCTCCATATTAAAATGTGATTGGAGATCAAATTTTATTTTTTTTGAGTTTTTTTACATTATTTTTAGAATTTATGAAAATCACTGTTTTTCAGAAAATTATGTACCAACAGTTTTAAAAAATTCTAACAAAATAGTAAAAAAAATTCAAAAAATATAAAATTTGATCTCCAAGCACATTTCAATATGGATGAGTGGTTTAGATCATCTATTTGAATCTTGACAACAACATAGAAGGCCGTAAAGCACCAAATGGCCCGTAATTTATAAATCACCTTGGCCCATCCCCATATATATAGAGAGAGAGAGAAAGAGAGAGATTGACTAATATGCTTTCGGTGACACTTCGGCCAAAATTCTACTGAGCCAAATTTTAAAATTTTATATTTGAAATGTTGTCCAAATAGCTTAGTAAATTGGTACTTATATATTGAACTTGTAGAATACTAATTTTTATGATTTTTGTAATTTTTTTACTATTTTGTATGATTTATGAAATATGGTAAAAAAAATGGTTTAAAATATTGGAAATTTTCAATTAACCATAAAATATAGTAAAAAAATTCAAAAATCATAAAAACAATTTGATATCCTACAAGTTCAATATGTAACCAATTTACTGAGTTACTTAGATCGATATTTCAAATGTAAAATTTTAAAGTTTGAATTAGTAGTATTTTGACCGAAGTACTACGGAAAACATATAACTTACTCTTTGTATATAGATAGAGAGCGCACGCGCACTAGGTGAGAGGTGGCTTTAATACTTGCGTTGCATGACGACAGAAGGGTAGCTCACCAAATCACATGCATGATGCTTCCCGTTCTACTGCATAATGGAGCTATATATTATCTACAATTTTTAAGTGGAAGTACTAGAGCTGGTAACATTGTACCGAATTGGGTAAATTTATTAAATATTTTATTGATAAAACTTAATTTTACTATAAAATAATCTCACTCAATAATAATATATATACACAACAAGGCATACGTACGGTAATATTTCTAGAGCGACTTAATATCAGTTTGGTTTTATTTATGAATGTGGATATTTGTATAACGATGTTATACAAGCGATAGTTTTTAGATGCTCGGATGCAAACAAGTAAACATACTTAATAGTTGATAATTAGTTACTGGTTTTTGTGTTTTGGTTGATGTTGCATCAAGATTCAAGTTTGGAAACATTCATGCTCTAATTTTAAAGCTTTTCCTCTGTAATAATTAGCGTTGCTCGTGAAATAGAAATTAACTAGCGGTATGCAATGACTGGATTCTTGGATATTATTAAAAAAAAAAAATGAATTTCATTTTATTATAACGTGGTGGAGAGTTTTTCAAATTAAATCGATCTACCGTGAAGCCATCCAACTCAATAGTATATATATATGAAATTTACTGATCTTATGGTTAAATATATTCTATTAATGTAAACCAGTCTTCTAAAAAAAATGAAAAATCTTTGACCAACAAGTACAGAGGCTATTAATGTAAGTATTAGGTCCCCCAGCCAACTTATTTAATGTCATCTTGTTTACGTTAAAATATATATATATATATATATATATTTTTTTTTCCTTTCTCTTTCGCCTTCTTGGACTTGTTACATTGGATCGATCCAACATCCAAACAAAGTCTAAATCATATACGTTAGGATTTGTTTTGTAACCTGTCAAATGACCGATCAATATGAAGACCTATAAGGAAATTCCAGACTGGGTGGGGGACCTAATTAATAGCCTCTGTACTATTATTGGTCAAAGATTCTTCATATTTTTTTTGTACAAGATGATTTACTTTAATGGAAAATATCAAACAAGTGTGACGTTAAATTACTTTTTTTTTCCCCTAGTCTCTAGCACCTAGCCTTCTTGGACTTGTCACACTAGATCGATAGAACATTCAAGCAAAACAAATCTTTTGCGTTCGGATCATGGTTTTGAAACTCAGAGTCAGAGTCCACTCAATATCGGACGTGTCCAGTCCCAGTTTCACCCGAGTCTTGCGCCCATGAGATTTTTTCAGCAAAATTCAGATGAACACTGTCTGACTTGGTCGAGTCAACAATTTTTTAAATTATTTTTGCAAACCATGGGTATAACCTGGTTATAATTTTAAATATCCAGTTGCGGATGGAAAATTAACGGGTTAGCTTAATTGCCTCTCAACAATCTCAAATAGACTATATGGCAAGAACCAAAATAAATTACTAGTATAAAAATAACATAATTTGCTTCAGGGATTTGCCATTTCAGCACAAGTAGTGTTAGTAAGTAACGATGCATATTTCAGTATAACATAGTTTTATTACAAATTATTTTTTTACCAACTTTTCCTATGTTTTGGCTACAAAACAAGTTTTTGCCAAAAAAATCCGACTTTCTGATCCGATTCTAGCCAATTCATCCGATTCCGATTCCGCGGTTAAAAATCTAATTCCGATTCCGATTCCAAGTTTCAGAACCATAGTTCGGATTTATCTTACTGCCTGTAAAATGATCCATCAAAAGTACACGTTGGTCAATAGTTCTCTTGTCCCAACATATATCCAATTTTTTAAGAATATGGACAAAAACTTATTTTCTTCATTAGTCCCCAACACTATTTTCGTTCTCCATTTTTTTAAGAGAATTACTAGACACCTTCTCTCTTTCTTTCTTATTTTTTTTAGTTTGTCCATGAGGGCTCGTCAGCTTTGACTACAATAGAAGTTGTTCTGAAAGAAAGATTAAGGTCTAATCTTTCAAATTTTAATGTCCATAAAGAATTTCCGTCCGGATATTGAACCAGCAACTTTACAAACAAAAAATCGTTGTTATTCATACTAAACTTCAAATTTTCAATGTCCATAAAAGGTCTCATCCGGAATTTGAATCCGTGACCTCCCACAAAAAAAACATTTGGTTTTGCCAGTAAATCAGTGACTCGTTCTTTTGACTACAATAGAAGTTAACTTCACTAAAACTAAATTCATTGAATGATTTAAAATGATTGTCAAAACATTCTTCATTAGAAATTTACACACTTTTTTTGTTTGACCCTTTTGTTTGCTTTTAATTTTTTTCTCTTTTTTTTTTTTTTTTTTTTGCTAAATCACTACATAAAACTCATACTTTTTTGTCTTTTTCTTAGTTTGTTTCTTCCTACTCTTCTTTCTCTGATTCACCATGATTGGTCCCTCTTGATCATCTAGCTTCGATACCGCTTGTTGAATAATTTTTTTTTTCAAAAAGTGCCCGAACATACTCTCAAGTATTAGTTAAAAAATTTCTATCTTATATTCAAAAGTGCCCAAATATATACTCGCTCATTAGCTCACCGAATCAGACCGAACTGGCTCGTGAAGCTCGTAACTTTCCTGGGACAAAACTCAATGGTGAGAGCAGGCTACGGGTGAGAGAGGGGAATGCAGAGGTGGAGGAGAAGAGGTGGAAGGAATGGAGGCAAAATGGGAAAGAGGCAAGGACACATTATAGCAAGGAGAGGTTGCAGGTGAGAGAGAGAAGGCGACAGGAGAGAGAAAAGAGGGCTATATACACAAGCCAGGTCCAGTCTAGATTAGCTCATTACTGGACCGAGCCGAGCCACAACAAGCTCGAACTTGCTCGTTTCCGGACCGAACCAGAATGAGCCAGCTCTTTTTTGGCTCGTGCGTGCCAGAAACGAGCGAGCTCGAGCAAGTCACGAGCTACGAGCTTTGTTGCCATCCCTATATTCCATTTTTACTATTTCACTTTCTTTTCACTGACATCCAGCATACTTTTTCCTTATATATGCCATAATATGACTTTTTAATTAACTACACAAACACACTTAATACCATTAAATAAATCATTTATGTAATTACCAAAGTGCATAATTTCCACATCCTAAGATAACAGAAGAGAGCATAAAGCACTAATTTTACTACATAAATTACTTAAATCTCCAATAGGGCCCAAACACTCAACGATTTATGGATCATTCAACTGAGAATAGTGCTATTACAACGTCATGTTTACAACTTCCATACTTCAAGAAACAAATTGTAGGAACTGTAGGCCTCCAACTAATTTTTCATTTAATAAAAATTCCATTGTGTAAGGGTCCTAACCTATTATATATACTACCGAGGCTCTTGACTCAACCAAAGATATCCACCATATACATAAAGAAGAAAACTTTAGAGCTTAGACTCCCAAAAAAATCTCAATAATGACAGGAGTAGAGTTATTGGTTGGGGGATGGTTTGCATCCCCAGTGATTCGGAGAGTGGTTCAGAAAGCACAGAAGTATCTGGACGATAATTTTGAGTTGCAGAAAGGCACTCAAGAGATGGTTGAGACCTTGACCCGTATACTTGTACTCACTCAAGCAACAGTCAAGGAGGTTGAAAAAAGAACAATCATCAACAATCCAGATCTTGCAATCTGGCTGAGGATGCTGAAAGAGACCGTTTACAATGCCGAAGATGTGTTGGACAACATGGAAGCCAAATCTATCAAGGATAAAGTTAAGGGAAAGAACAAGGTTAGCAATCTTGCTTCCTCTTCTCTTTATGCTCTCAGGAGTATGTTATTTTCTGATGAGAACTCCAAGAGTTTAAAGCAAATTGTGGATAAGCTGAAGCAACTTTCAGCTGATATCACAAATTTTGTTAACTTGGTACACATGAATGAAAATTATGAATCACATATCCGTCAAGTTACTAATCAAAGAGAAACAATTTCCCAACCATTAGAGGAGGTGGGTTTATATGGCAGACAAGATGAATTAAATCTTATTTTAGAAATTGTATTGGGTCCAGATTCAGAATCCAGCAAAAAAGGAGGCCAAAACTATAATAACTACCATGGTCTTTTCGTTATTCCTATCATTGGGATGGGTGGGGTAGGCAAGACAGCACTTGCACAAGCTGTCTATAATAATCCTGAGGTACAAGGAAATTTTACATCACATGTATGGATCTCTGTTTCTAATAACCTTGATGTTGTGTTGGTGATGCGTAAGATTATTCAATCTTTAGGAGGATATCTACGTCTAGATGTGATCACATTAGAGGATATTTCTAAGAACCTCTCTTTGATCATTGGGGGAGTCAAAGTTTTAATTGTCCTTGATGATATGTTTGAACATCAATGGGAATACCTTTATGCAACCTTATCCCGTGGTGCCCCAGGTAGTGTAGTTCTCATGACAACTCAAAATCAGGTCTTTGCAAATAGGGTAGGAACCTTTGGTCCCATAACGTTAAGTGCACTAGACTCGGGTGTATTTTGGAAATTATTTAAACGTTTTGCCTTCGCAAATCTTGTGATGCCCGAGGATAAGAGGATAATTTTAAAATCCATAGGTAAGAAAATAGCTGAAAAATTACACGGTCTACCCTTGGCAGCTAAAATTATTGGAAATATATTAAGAACTAATGTAAATGAAGAAAGCTGGAGGAGAATTTCAAAAAGTGAATGGTGGGATATACCAGAGGGAAAAATCCAAATCCTTCCATCTATTGGACTCGGTTATGAACAACTAGATCCTTGCTTACGGCAATGTTTTGCCTACTGCTCTGTATTCCCTAGAAACTCATTGATAGAAAAAGATAGGTTAGTTCATATGTGGATAGCCCAAAATTTTGTTCAATCTGATGTCAATGGCGTGATGAAACTTGAAGATATTGGGGGGCAATGGTTTGATAAGTTGGTTGAGAAGTCCTTTTTTCAATGTGCAGTGGACAGAAACAGCTATGTCATGCACAACTTAATGCATGATTTGGCAGTTATTTTCTCTTCAGGTGAATGTTTCTACCTTGGGCAGGGATTAGTTGAAATTCCTTTGGGTGTTCGGCACTTGGCAGTAGATACCAACAATCTTGAGGTTATAAAGAGAATTCAAACACATAAAAATTTGCGCTCATTCTTATACTTTGGGTGCTGTCAAGTTCAAGGAATGTATAGTTCTATAAACAACATGCTATCTAATTTAGATAGCATTAGGGTTCTTGATTTATCTTATATGTGTATGGAAAACGAATTAAAACCACCAACCGCCATTTGGAACTTGCAGCATCTTCGATTCCTGGATCTATCTTCCACAGGAATCGAAGTTTTAACTCATTCTTCTATTGACCTTTATCATCTTCAAGCTTTGTATCTTCAGAAATGCCAATTCCATGAGTTACCAAGGGGCTTAAACAAATTGATAAATTTGCGTCACTTGTGTGCTGATGAAGAAACCATTGCCCAAATTTCGGGTATAGGTCAACTAACCAACCTCCAAGAACTCGGTGTCTTTGTTGTTGGCAAAAAAGAGGGATACAAAATAAGGGAATTGAAAAGTTTGGGAGAGATTAGAGGGAATCTAAGAATTGATAATTTTGAGAGTATCAAAAACAAAGATGAGGCCATGCAAGCAAATCTAGCTGACAAGAAAAATCTTGATAACATTTCTATAAATTCAAGCACTACAAGGAGAAAATCCACTGTAGATCTGGAGGTACTCGAAGGACTGCAACCGCATAAGGATATTAAAGACCTAACAATCAGTGGTTATGTTGGTTTAGATTTTCCAAATTGGATCTTTCAAATAAGCGATTTCCTAAATCTAAATAGTCTATATCTATTTTCATGTGTCAATGTAAAAGTCTTACCACCTCTTGGGGAACTTCCCTCCCTGAAGATTCTTCATATCATGAACTTGAGTTCCATCAAATCCATTGATTATAATTTGTATGGAAAAAAGCAAACAATTTTTCCACTCTTAGAAGAACTAGTGTTTACCATATCCAACTGTGAAGAATGGACTGAAGCACGAGCTAGAGCATTCTTTCCACGTCTCTCTCTATTAAATATAAGCATGAAAAGCCTGAGGGAAGCACCCCTTCACTTTTTCAGCTCATCCCTCAAAGAATTGAGAGTTGGAGGATTCGACAGCCTGATGTCACTTGAAAAATCTATCCTCCATCTATCCTCTCTTACCATTTTGAAATTATGGGGTTCTTCAACAAGCGTCTCTTTTGACCCCCTTAACATGCCGTTGATGGAGGATCTATATCTTGACAATTGCCCAGAATTGAAAATCGAAGGAGATCTTCAATCTCTTACTCACCTTAAATGTCTGAGAATTGTTAACTGTGTAAACCTATTTAGCAAGTATTCTACAATGGATCAACAAAAAGGGAAGGGTTTACAAATGCATCGAGATGAAGGGTTGCGATCACTTGCTCATATAGAAGCAGACCACAGTCTTTTGCATTATGAGTATCACCTAATTTTGGGAAATCTTCCTTCCCTCCGGTTTATGTATTTCCAAAATTCAGATTCAACCCGATTTACAAATCACCAAATTTTATGGTTTCAAGAGCTGACCGCATTGAGAGAGATCCACTTTTCCAACTGTGAATTTGAGCACCTTCCAGCCAGCTTGACCCTGCTCTCCTCCCTCAAGAAGTTGGTGTTGGGATCATGTACTAAACTTGAATCTCTTTCAGATAGCATTCCTCCCTATCTACAGGAGTTATCCTTAATGGGTTCCTCTCAAAATTTGGTTCAACGGTGCCAACCAAATGATGGCGAAGACTGGCAAATCATATCTCACATTCCTGTAATCCAAATTGATGAGATTACAATTCGTAAGCCACAAATTTCAGATGTAATTGGGAAGTTCCATAATAATATTTCAAATTTATATCAGTAGCGTAGCCCCTATAGTCAATACCGTCTCCAATTTTTAACGTTTATCTCTGGTTGTTTCTTCCAATTTTCATTTCCAGAGTACTAGGCATGTGCTTCATGTGGTACGACATTCAAGCTGAGAGATTTGGCATTATCCAACTCAAGTTCACGTATGAAAATCTAGATAAAAATTAAAACATCAGTTCAGTTTTTTGTCATTATTTTCCTTTCTTTTGTTTCATGAATTTGAATTCATCAGTTCTTTCGTTCTTGGTAATATTAGCTAAGTCACATTTTTCTTCCATTTGAATTATTCTAAATTTTCAATACTTTACTGCCAGGTTTTCAACTAAATCAATCAAGGACGTGGATGATCTTTTTCCCCATCAAGGAAATTTCCTCAACATATGCGCTACCTCCTTATTGCTAATTTGTAAGAAGACACTTTTTATCTTGCTATACATGTGGACAATAGCAAATTATCATTGGAGGAGGTTCCAGAGAGCATTGTTCTTTTAACAATCTATGAAATTGTCATTTAGCTGAACTAGATCACTAACCAAATAATATGTAATTTCATTTGTTTGGATGCACTTAAATAAAACTAACCAAATCAAACTATGAAATAGAAAGATTAGCACTCTTTGGATTAGTTCCATATCATATCATACAATCCAAACAATATAAATCACAAAATTAACACTCTTCATGCCTATTTGAGTTGGCATTTTTTTACACTATTTCATACAGTACTCCAAACTACACTACTCTTACTCTATTCCTTCGACGATCCAAATACACCCAATTGTAAGCTGTTATAAGTCAAAAAGATCATATCAGTAGTTCACCTATGTATGGTAGTCGTGTTTCAGTATAAGATCCCAGAATGCTCGCTCTGTAAAGCCTTCTGCAGTCAAAATGATCAAAATAGTGATCTCTTGCTTTTGTTACAGTGATTTGGGAAACTATAGATTTGAGACCACAATAGGTTGGTCTAACAGACAAATATTAATTTCAGGAAGTCTCTATTGATGTGTATGTCCCATATTTGTTTGACTGGAAAAATGATGATGTGCTGCAAAATAACTACTTGCATCAGGTAAGCAGTTGATTTTTCATTCTAATTTGTTTTCATCAGCCTTCTTTCGGGGAAATTTTAACAATTAACCATAGTACTTTTGAGTATTATAAAAATATAATGTATCTGTAGTTCTATGATATGTTGGGACAACATGATACCCTGAGGAACAATAAAACAGTAATGCAAACTAATATAAATTAGGAGGAATTTCATATACCCCCCTCAAAAACTTCAATATTACGTATTTCCCCCTCAAAATTTTGTAATATCATATTACCCTTCAAAATGGTTGAAACTCACATATTTACCCAAAAATAATAAAACAATAAAAATTAACAGTTAAAATTCAATAAAGAATATTAATTAAATAAATAAGACCATTATACCCTCCCTCCTTTCTCTCTTCTCTATCTGTGACTTCTCTTGTTCCTGGTGCCAAACAAAGCTCTATAGACTGTTCTCCATCCATCGTCTCTACTTCCTTTCCTCCATTGTCTAATATTACATGGTATCAGCCAACAAGCTAAAGAGATACAGAACAATAAAAAACTAAAACAAACAACTAAAAACAGAAAAAGGATGGAGTGACCTGGTATGGTACTCTCATTTCCTAAAAATAAAAACAGCAACTACACTGAGAATAAAAACTGAAAATTAAAAGAGATATGAAACTAAAAAAAGGCAACAATACATTGTTGGATGACTGTATCGACCCGGTACAGTACTGGTACCAGCCTCATTATTTAAGAAGAAATCTGAACTATCTTAGCAGAAAAAAGTCTGGATTTAGTGAATACTCAAGCTCTAATTATGTTACATGAACTTGCAACAGCGTCCATCGTTGACTGCCCCGTCCTTGTTACCCAATTGGCCATTTGGTGTGGTGTCTGTACCGCTCTATAAGAAAAAATAGTGAGGCCCACACAATACTGATTTTTCCCAAGTCTTGTCTAATTATTGATAATTGGTGATAAATAAGTTATGTATAAAGAAGAAAGGACACAACAAGCTCTTATGGAAATTTATTATGTCTGGATGCTTGTTATGTCAATTAAATAAAAGGTTTTGGTTTCTCCTTCAACTCCTAAACAGTTACAAATTGCTTAACAGATGGCCGAACGATATTTTTTATTTTCTTAACTTTTTTTTTTTAAAAAAAAAAAAGGTCTAGGCTCAGCAATAAGGGACTTCGACGAGTGGTGCAATTATATAGATTTGTAAGGGCTAAATTAGAAAATGTAATAGGAGTTGTCAGTTAGTAACTGATTCAGTTAGACATTGTATAGGAGATGTATTCGCTATAAAATATAAATACATGATCAATTGTAATCAGTTGGTATCAATCAAAGAATAAAAGCTTTCATGTCCAATTTCATTTTACTGAAACATAATAGTTAAGTTACAAGAATTGTCATACAAAAGATCTACTATGATCTCTCATCATCATCAAAAAGCAATGAACAGTACTGAATATAGATCTAACATAAGCATCAACTAAAACTATTCTCAAAGCAACCTAAACTTTCATAAGTATATAAGAACTACTATTTTATAACTCTAAGTCTTCCTGCTGTTTGTATCTCTTAGCCACTTGTTGGTCCTTTTATATTGCTTAACACCTATCAAATGATGCAAAACACACCTAAACAAATGCAACTAAACCAATCTGTGTACATTTTTAATGTTTTCAGTAGGGATAATGTAATCTGTCACCTCGATATACCTAGTTTTTACTGATTTTTATGTAACATTCTTAGTTCAAAAATCTTGGTCCAATATGTCACAAGGACAGCGGTACAGACACCACACCAAATGGCCAATTGGGAGAAGGATGGGCAGTCAGCACGAGGGACACCATTGCAGGTTCATGTAACACAATTAGAGTTTGAGCATTCACTAAATCCAGACTTTTTTATGCTAAGATAGTTCAGATTTCTTCTTAAGGAATGAGGCTGGTACCAGTAATGTACCGGGTTGATACAGTCATCCAACAATGTGTTGTTGCCTCTTTTTTTTTAGTTTCTTATCTCTTTTAGCTTTCAGTTTTTATTCTCAGTGTAGTTGATGTTTTATTTTTAGAAAATGAGAACCGGCACTGGTACCGTACCAGGTCACTCCATCCTTTTTCTGTTTTTAGTTGTTGTTTTAGTCTTTTATTGTTCTGTATCTCTTTAGCTTGTTAACTGGTACCATGTAATATTAGACAATGGATGAAGGGAAGTAGAGACAAGTGAAGGAGAACAGTCTCTAGAGCAATTTGTTTTGGCGCTGCTCCAATTTGTAGTGGTGTCAGGAACAAGAATAGTCATGGAGAGAGAAGAGATAAAGGAGGGAGGGTATAAAGGTCTTATTTATTTAATTAATATTCTCTATTAAATTTTAACTGTAAATTTTTAGTTTTTGATTGTTTTTGGGTAAATACGTGAGTTTCAACCATTTCAAAGGGTGAATATGATATTACAAAATTTTGAGGGGGAAATACGTAATATTGAAGTTTTTGAGGGGGATACATGAAATCTCCCCTATAAATTAAGATGAATCCAAGGGACTTGGTGACTCCAATAATTCATATATGTAAAGATTCATGGGTATGTCGAGCTCATGTAAATTTGTGTGTACACTCTAGACAGAGACACAGACTTCACATTTTGTACTTTGCTCAGGCCAGATGTTGTATTCTTTTTTAGTTAAAATTCAACTACAAGAAAATCATAATAGTGGGCAACAATTAGGGTACAAATTTGTTTGGATGCCTCACCTCACCTTCGAGAGATGCATATTTGAAACCAGTTGGGTGGTTTCAGCTGGGTATAGAACAGGGAGATCTGAGCCGCTTCATTAAACAATAAAAGTTGGGAAATATATACCTTTGGATGCCAAATCTATCTATTTCCAAGATATCTTCATTTTTTTTAAATCAGTGTTTTTTTTTTTTTTGCTAATTCCAAGAAATATGAAGAAGTTGGTTTCGAGCAAGCTCTCTATCAATCACCAATCACTGAGGATATGAATTTCATTTCTTGCAGAGCAATGATATAATGCTTTTAATATTAGCCTAAACTTGGGTCATGCAGACAGAGTGATCAAAATTGCTATACAGTATGTACTACCCACCCCGTCTCCCTCTGACCCAGAACTCTTCCTTGAGTGATGCAGAAGGCTTGCAAGGTCCCACCATACTGTGTTTTTTCAGGTTTGAATCCAAAAACATTTTTAAAATAATTCTAGTGACTTACCACTTGAGTAGTTTGGATTCCTCTCTCTCTATTGCTTTAAAAATTCCGTTGCCCTCCTGTTGTCTCCACAATATTTCTTCCTGTCTTCTATCATTTTCGTAGTTATTTAAAACCCTAAACATAATAATAAATATTATTCTCTTAATATCAATCCCTGACCTCCAAACCTATAACTCAATTAATTATTAATAATTTAATTTGAAGTTTATGTTTGCTACTTAGTAGTAATTGTTTAATGCCATGCCAGTCCAGTAACTTGCATTAAATTGTTGTAATTCTTTCCATTAATTTTTCATGTTGACTTGTACTTCTTTTCATGAATTTTTTAATTGTATATCAATAGCAGCATACAGGTACCTTATACAATACCAGTAGTATTATTCTACAGCACAGTTATAGTCTTATAGATTTATTTTATTTCATGTTTACCAGTGGGATCATACACACCCGTCCACAGAGTAGTAGTTCGGTATTCAGAATGGTCACTTGTTGACATCTTCAACCTGACCTAATTAAAATGCAGCAACGAAAGGAGGCAATCAAGTCAGTAAAACATGGCTTCGGAGTATTGTTCAATTCACAAGTGATTCCATGGAAACTGATGATAGCTAGTGACTGTTTCAGAGAAGAAAATAAAAATGAGCAATACATCATCATGATATTAAAGACAGGAAGGTGATGGACTAATCATGCTTCTTTCAATTATGTTTTCTCATTTTTTTCTTCAATTTCTAATAGTCGACAAGTCTAACATGATATCATTGTCTCAAAGGAAGGAGGCATTGACAAGCCTAAGACAACAGAGATGCAAGCAACACCACAGACAATTCCATACAGCAAATCAAGCTCCCACGTTAACTACAACAATGAAAATGAATGCAACAACTGCTTTTGTTAACTTGTTATAACATTTTTATTATTTAGTTCTGATGCTGTGCAATTTTTTGGGAAACTTGTACTCTGTAGTAGGATGTGGCACATTATCAATTAGGATCCAATAGAATGTTGTATTAGTCATTGATTTTATGGCAGATAGCAATCTTTCTATCTTTTTAAAAATAATTTAGTGCAATTTAGTATAGTACTGTCATAATTTTGCATTAATTTGCAGTGATTGCTGTCAGTCTTTATATCTGCTTCATTTAATTTTGGAGAATTTTTCTGAAAACCAGTTCATATTGAGGCAACTAGAAAATGTATTGGCTGCTAGAGCCTATTACCTACTGTTTACTGCTTGTCATGACATGACTAGGTCCACTGCTGGTACCAGGAACTCTGGTAATATGTACACGAAAAGTTTCTTCGTCTTAAATTAGAGGTGGAATTCTACACTTTTCATAAGCATTCATGCTATTATTGAGTCCACGTAAATTCTTAAAAAATAAAAGCCAACGGATCGGAAGATATTCTGTGAAACTAATCGAGGGAATTTCTTCAATGTGGAAAAATATGACAACATCATCACATTTGCTTCCAAAAGAAGAGATATCAAGCAAAACAACGTCCCCTAGAATACTAAAATTATGCATGAATAAAAGAAATGAGGTTAAATCTCGGTGCGATTGAAGAAAAAATTATGTTATATAGTGTGTAAGGTACATATTCTAGAGGGTCATATGATAAATATTTCCTTGTGTTAGATAGAGATGATATTATAGGTTATTCGTTATGGGGATGTAAAAAAAATATTTTCCATTATATGACGGTCTTCATGTAAATTGACATATGCATCTAGTAAATTTGAAGGACTTATTTAATCTTGTAAACTTCTCATTATGCATGTTACTTATTCAGCATATATGTTTCTTCAAAATATACCTTCCTAAAAATTAACCTTATCTGGCATCTTAAAGATTAATTTGGTAATTAAACTGCTCTAAAAATCAGAATAAAGTCGAAACTCCACTTAGTAAGTCTTTTCTTTTCCAAATGTTACCTTTTTGTTGCCTCTTGACATCTTTTGAAGTAATTCTGATAAACTAGGATCTAATTTTCTTGATAAGGCGTCACAACTCTTTTCAGCATCAGTTATGCACTTTATCTACCTACGAGATCAAATCAAAAGTCAATAAACCAACGCCAATGCCGGCCCATTGGTTAATACCAAGGTTTCTTAGATCAGTCAACAAAACCAATTCCATCCTCAACTAAATCAGAATCAGTCTTTGATATGACTTATTACTAATGAAGTCTATCCCCGACAAACTAAAAACAAAAAAAATTCATAACCAATCACGCCAGTAATATTTTGACATAAAACCAATTTGACTGACTACAACAAAAGCCCTGACCTGATTTAATTTAGCCCAAGCTTGCTGGGCACAAAGTATTAACCCCAGATGAGCAGAAAGAATGGGTAAAGAGATACTCAGCCAGGACAACAACCTTACCTGAAACCAGGCCTGACTGCCTGAGACAATTAACCTAGCCTGAACCTGAATCAAATAGGCCCAATTCCAACAGTGACCAACCTGAAAATAGTCAGAAACCCCGTAGGGACCGCACCCGACCCGATCAGACCTGCCTTCACCCATCTCTACAACCTGTACCCAAACCTAAAACACTGGTTCAATCAGTTCCCTACCAGATTGAAATGGCATCAAAATTCAATGCTCCTGAACTCTTCAATGACTTCAGGAGTAACCTGTTTAATAAGAACAAAGAAAGAATAAAAAGATATTAAAATAATTAAGGATAAGTCGGATGTTCATTTGGTGCTTAATTGGAGAATTGTTGATGCTTGGTCATATGGTCCCGCTTAATCAAGAATTCAATTACAGAATAATCAGTTACAACTAACCTAGCAGAAATTTTCAGATTTGATGGAAACTGAATCATAATTGCAGAATCAAGACTTAAATAAGGATTGCAACAGTACCAGTACCATTCCATATCGATTGACCCACAAATAAAACCCGTTAGAGATATTTGAAAATTGGATTACATCATGTTTTTAAAATATATTGTACAAAATTAATTTAAATTTGCCTTATTGAGAAAGTCTAGTGCTAGAGAGTACTTGTTCTCTGCACCTAGAAAGCCACAAGGCTGAACCTACATATGACAAATGTAAGTACCAACAATTATACAAAGCATAACTGCACCGCACAGATTTCATTAGCATTTCATCGAACACCTTAAGTGCATCCCTTTTACTTTGCCATTTTGAGAGGTACTTATACATAAAACTTCCTCTACTACAAGGAAAAGGAAACTTCAGTAATTTTGATGGTAATTGAGGCAAAAGAAGAAAAATGTCATTTCTAAGGAAAATAAAAACAAAATTGGGGTGAAACGGTAAGAGAGATACGAAAAAGAGGAGATCAGCGAGAAAGCAACCGGATTGGAGACGGAGGACAGTGGAGAGGCCATGAGAGTCGATGAAAGGGGGCATGCTCTACACTCTCTCCAGCTGCTGCGTCCCTGGTGCGGAGGGAAGGGCGAACGGGTTAGTCGCGACCCGGGAGCGTCGCGATGAAGAACAAAGAAGAGCGGGCGGTTCGGTCAGCCCCGAAAGTGACATGGGCAGGAAGAGGTGTTGGGCAACAAAAAGGGGTGCTGATTTTGAAGGGAACCCATTTTTACAGAGTAGTTTTTAGTGCGTACAGAGTTCGAATTTTTGATGGACCAAAATACCCCTGATCATCAGCGTTCGAATTTTACAGAGTAAATCTTATGCCTTTGATGCAGGGGTATTTTGGTCCATCAAAAATTCGAACTCTGTACGCACTGAAAACTGCTCTGTAAAAATGGGTTCCCGATTTTGAATTCGCATCCGGTGTAGTACCGCAAAAGAGAATCTTTCAGAATAATTTCCTTTTGCGTTGATCCGGACCGTTTTTTTAACTTGGCACGAATCTTAAAGTCCAAAAATAATGCCCCCTATTTTTTCCCGTGTCTCAAACCGGCTAAGATTTAATCTCAAACCGCAAAGTGATGCGCATCCTCTGTAGTAATAGAGAGAATACGAATCCGCTGATATTAACACTAAAATTATTGTTATCAGCACAACACAATTCAAATTATCTAATTAATACACAACTTTACCTTTATATATTTTTTCTTAATTCAATTTATTTTGCTTCTTATATTAGCAAGTTTTTTAAGAATCTCTTGAAAAAAGAAACAACTTACTATAGTAAGAAAATTCAAACATGTCTACATATGTTTTTAGCATATATGAGAAAAATTTTAACTCGTCTGTATTTTCTTTTAGCATGTTCTATCATAAAATTAATAATTATAAACCCAAATCACCAGCTGGGGTAGAAATTAAAGATTAATTTCCTTTGTTTTTTCTTAATTTCCTTGAATAAATGAAAGAAATTTTAAACGAAATATTTTCTTATTTGATTATGAAAAAACTTCTATTATTACATATGGCTTAATTTGTTTCTTTTAGCTTAGCCGATTGTCTTGTTTTTGAAACACTTTTATTATATTCTTAGTGCATTATCTTGATGTTTGTAATTGCCATATATAATGAACATGTAAACAAAAAATGCGTTTGTCATGATAAATATATAAAAAAGCTTGATATATATACTTTAAATTTCCAATAAAATAACAAAAAATTAAAAAATATTTACTAATTGCTTCTTATCTAGACTTAGATAGCTACTAAATATTTATATTTCCATTAAAAAAATTAACTGATTTACTAGGGGCATTAATTTTACAAGATATTTGTTTCCTTTATAGAATTGTTTCTTATGGAAATTAATATTCCAAAATAGTTAAGGAGAGATGATCAAATATTTGAAAGGTGGTAATTGAAGGGTAAATTTGTCTATCAAATTAAAAATTTAAATAATATTGTGTCATTAACAAATTATGTTGTGCAGATATCATCACCCAACAAAAAGTTAAGATAGTAACTCGGGCAGGAAGAGATGTTCGGCAAGTTGGGTAGGATTAAGTTTTAAGTTCTGCTAAGAAATAAGTGTTCGGTAACAAAAAATTAAGAAATTTGAGGCTTAGCTTTCTTAAAAAGACTCATGTGCTTAAATCATGTAAAATGGCTCCTTAAAAGTTTGGACAAGATTAAAAATATAGGCAAAATGAAACTTAAGAAAGTGAATTTAAGTTTTACAAATGAGCAAGTGTTTAGCAAGATTAAGACTCTTTAGTCTCTTAAGGAGCTTTAAGGAGGCCTCAAGAGGGTGTGCCGAATACTACCAAAGCGCTGAACTCAGGTCAGCCATTTTAAAGGGGTCCGGATCTCCTAAGGTTGTGCTCCAATAGAGGAAAAAAGACCTTCATTAAATGGAAGGAAAAGGAGAGGAGGTGAAGAACCAACCAGACAATGAGTGTCCGGATTTTGTCACCTGCTCCAGAAGCAGAGAAGCGACGAGGGAGCGGAAGGAAGTCGACACTGTTTGGAGGTGAACGCGTTGTGTAATTTGCTGAATTTTGTTACTCCCAAATCGGAGTGTAAGAAATATTGTTCAAAGGTGAACAATCATTGATCACCTTCCTCTCCGCATACGGTTTCTGGGGCACAGCCTAAGGTAACCCAATTTTTTAATTTTGGATCGAGACCATTCAATTCGAATATGTCTCTCAAAATCGTCTCGGGATTCGAAATCATTCTCGGAATGTGTGAGCTTTAGATCCAAATGGATTGTCGCGGATTCAAATCGGACAGTGGTGGAGGGACCTTACATGAATGAGGATTAATTGACTCCATTTTTTTTTTGAAATTTTTTTTTATTTACATATGATTTTTAATATAATTTAGAGTAGAATGTCACAAGTACTGTAAATTGACTCTCATTTTTAGCATGGAAATTTTATACGATTGACCCCATTACTTGTTTGACTCCATAGTTCGAAAGTTTAGCTCCACTTTTGACTTCACTGGATTTGAATTCGAGTGTTAGAGGAGAGCCGTCGCTCACTGGTGGAACCCATGCGACTCATGATCTGTTCGAACAGATCGGTGTCTGTAGTTGACCTGTCAAGCCACGTGGCGCATCGCAAGTGATTTACGAGATCCCGTTTACCATTTCTTGATTTTTTGTTTTCACTGTTAAGAGTTGCCTATAAGTAGGGAGTCGATCTGTAGAGTGAAAATAGAGAATGTATTGTAATTTTGGTGTTTCCTTTGGACTTTGGCTTACGCTATTGTTCTGTATCCGAGATTTATTAGAGAATTGGTTTCGATTGCTTGTTTCTTTTGTTCAATTCACGGGTTATGTGCTTTGTTGTATGGAATTATCTTGTAAGAGACTAACTATAAAATAGTATTCCATTATCTTTTTTTGAGATATAAGTATATAACATTATAAGATATTAATTGTTCAGTTGTTTGGGTTAGGCGATAATATAATAAAAAAATTTAAAAACTTATTACAAATTTTTAACTTATCAAATTTTTTTTATGGCAAGTAAATTAAATATGATGCTTGAGGCGAGCCCCTGCTCTAAGCCCGGTCTAATGCGTGGAACAAGAACTCGAAAAAATTTGGAGGATTGTATTTCAGGTCAGAAACATAGAGATAATATTGTTAAAAAAAAAAATCGGCCCAATAGTGCAGGAGGTGGATTCTGAGGAAGTTGTGGCCCAAGAACAGGTTCGGCCTATCCTCAAGAAAAAGTCACCAGGAAGGCCCAGACTATCTAAAGGCTTTGGGGAGGTCAAGGAGACTAATTGTTGATATTTCCTTAATGGCAAATGTTTTAGTAAGTCAGAATCTGTAACAAACTAATTGTTGATATTTTGCTAGATAAGTTTGTAAATTCATGTGAGGTCATTTAACTGTACCTTCATACATTGTTTATTTTGTCAACTTTTGATTGTTCGCTGCAATTTGTAATGGAAGACAGCTAGTTTAATAAACGGGAAGAAAAGAATAATTAGTTGGCAAAAATAATTATAGTTCCTAATATAACTAATAATAAGCTACTGAGTATTTTTTTTTCGTCATCATAAAGTATTTTAATTTTTGTGAATTGGTAAAATAAATATTGTAAAAGTCTAACTATGAACAGTAATAATCCATTATCTTTTAGAGATGTAACATCCTACCGAAAACCAAAATTTTAATTTTGGCGTTTTAACATATATATATAAGATATTAATTGATTAGTTGGGTACAGAGTTTCTTTTTTTTTTTTGGAAAATTCTGACAACGGCTGTCAGTTTACATGAAGCAAAAATAAATATAATGAATCAAAGCATAAATACGTCAAACATCAAATCAAAATCAAAATGAGAAAGCCCTTGTCACTAACAATATTGCAGCTACAACTTCGCCTCTTATAGCGTGTACTCCTCTAACATCTTGAGAGACAATTCTTGTCCTTCAAAGATTTTCTTATTACGTTGTTTCTAGATTGACCAACAGGTGGAAATAAAGTAATTAAACTGACCAATGCTTTTTCCCCATGCCTACTAATTAATCTCGCTTTGGAACATAATTTGGACCAAATGCCATGAACTGTTTCATGCATGTAGAAGAGGCGTACTCCAAGAATAAATGCCATAATGTCCCACAATCTCACTGCCATCGGACAAATGTAAAACTAACTCGGCTGCACCCTGCAACACGTCTCACAATTTGGAGAAACTGTAATCTCACTTTGGCCTAGGGGTCTTCGAATCATTGACCTGGAGGTGCAGAATGCGGTGCTGCTCACAAAATGGATATGGTTGATCGCGGACAAACTGGAGGCACTATGGCCTTCTGCGATTAAGAGAGTATACAACATCCAAGTACCGGATAACTTACAAGCCGATTCTAACTCTTTCTTCTTAGATGAATTGGTAACCCAACTCCAGTTTTTCCGTATTTCGATAGAAATACGAGACCGCATCTATTGGCATTGGACTGCGGAGGGTTATTTTGTGTGTGTCTCGGCTTATAAAGTCCTGCACGACAGGGGTATTACCTGCAAATTCCATTCAAGGGTGTGGAAAATTCGGGTACCGGCAAAGGTCAAATTTTTCATTTGGTTAATGTTACAGAATAGAATTCTCACACAGGAAATCCTCGCTGTTAGGGGATGCGCCGTCCAGCAGGGATGCCACCTATGCGGATCGGGGAATCAGGAAACTCGACAACATCTGTTCTGGACTTGTCCCTACACAAAAAACTTTTGGAGAGGACTGCAAGCACACTACAATATACCACAAATGATGGTACAAGACATAATACAGGCATGGAATCAGGGTGGAGCGCAACTCACAGGTCAAGCTAAACGCTTATGGGACAGAGTTTGGGCGGCAGGAGTCTAGGGCTCTGGAGAGAAAGGAACTGGAGATATATTGTTCGCCAATAAGAGCAAGCTAGTGTATATTCTATTAAATGATACGACGGTCGATATCAATTTCTGGGACCAACAACAATAGAGGGATCAGAGGGGTGGGGATGATTCTGATTTTTGTAAACTTATTGTGGCTATCGATGCGAGCTAGATAGTTGCACTAGATTAGAGTCCGTGAATGTAAATAAACTTTTTTTATATTCAATACATATGTTGTCAGCAATTGCTGATTACCATAAAAAAAAAATCTCACTTTGGTCACAGAGTTAATGTAACAAAAAAAAAAATGGGAATTCTTCAACTGAATGTTATGTCATCGGGGACCACATGACTTTAATAACAAGAGATATCTTTCTCTGATCAATTATAATATGTTTTTATTGATCTTTTGTTTAATGATTAACCATCATTTTCAACTTTTTCCACGATCAATTAAAAACTCCTTATTCATTGGGATTGGTATATGGACGGAATTGATATCTTCCGAATCTGTCTGTAACAAAAACTTTGCATATTGTGGTGTGGTTATTCCGATTTCCGAGATTTCCGATTACTAATTATTTAAGCCCTTAATCTTTTTTTGCTTTTTTCTAGATCAATGACAATGCCTATTTGAAAGCTGCTGCAGCTTGGAGTGGCTCTCTGAAGCAAATAAATATATATATATCAGCCAAATAACTTTGGAACTTAGAATGATGATATGAATATGCAATTCATGTAACGAGAATAAAATAAGAGATATGCATATATAGCTGAGTTTTGCTTAATTGATGCCAAAATAATCGTGACTACCAATATTTATAAGAGAGGGATCCACTTACAACATTAAATGTAAGCAACAATTCGGTTTTATAATTTTTAAAGTTCAAAAAGTCGATCAAAATCGTTCAGCATGATATCTATATTAAAATGTGTTTGGAAACCAAATTTTACATTTTTTTTTTGCTTTTTATTAAGTATTTTACAAAACTGTTGTTTTCCAACAGTCCAAATTTGTCGAAAAATAGCAGTTTTGTAAAATACTTAATAAATAGTAAAAAAAAATCAAAAAAATATAAAATTTGATCTCCAAGGACATTTTAATATAGAGATCATGTTGAACAGTTTGGATCGACTATTTGGATTTTAAAATCACAAACCAAATTGTTATAAGATGTAACTTACAAATGTTGTAAGTGGATCCCTCCTCTATTTATAAATCATATTGTTTATATTTATGGAGAAACCTGCATTATTGATTGAAGACCTTGTCGTAAAAATCATTATAATATAATTTAATATATCTTATCAAATAGTAATTTAAAATATCGAAAGGTTAATTAGAAAACTTAAGTTCGTCATTTTGTTGTACAGTCAATTGGCTCTGACAAATTAAAACTGATGAACTAGGGTTGAGATCAGGTCATATATATGTGTTTTAGAGGAACAATTAGATTTTATCTAACAAACTTGATTGATGCACAACTATAGTTTATTACCTTCTTGGACCTGCGTGCAATTTGTCCCAAAGGAAACTAAAATGCAATACTCTTTCTCATTTGGTGGAGATGGAGACAGCAAGTTGACCTCTAACTAATTTTCGATCGTCATCTTGATGGCAACTTAATATTTTATACTAATTAAAATATTTATAATAAACTTCATTTTGTCTATGGAAACCTAACCCATTATATGTACCTCTTAGACTTCTATAACTAGACTCTACCGAACATAACTAAATCCACCATATACAGCAGAAAACCTAAGAACTTAATACTCCCAAAATCTCAACAATGGCCGGATTAGAGTTGTTGGCTGGGGGATGGTTTGCAACTCCAGTGATCAAAAGTGTGCTTGAGAAAGCACAGAAGTATCTCGGTTCTAATTATGAGTTCCCAAAAGACACTCGAGGGATGGTTGAGGAATTGACCAATACCCTTTTATTCTGTCAAGCAACAGTCACGGAGGCCGAAAAGGGAGCAATTATCAACAACAATCCAGCTGTTGGAGATTGGTTAAGAAGACTCAAAGAGACTGTTTTTGATGCGGAAGATGTATTGGACAACATAGAAGCCCAATCTATCAAGGAGGAAGTTCAGGGAAAGAACAAGGTTCGCAAACTTGCTTCATCTTCTCTTTCTCTTGTCCGGAATGTGGTTCTTCTTTCAGAAGATAACCACAAAAGTCTAAAGAAGATTGTGGCTCAGCTGAACCAACTTTCTAATAATATCAAAACAATTCTTGATTTGGTAGACAAGAATGAAAATAATGAATCGCATACCCTTGAAGTAATTGATGATAAAAAAGAAACCATTTTCAAACCATTAGAGGAGGTGGGTTTGTATGGCAGACAAGATGAATTGAATATGATTTTAGATATTATATTAGCTTCAGAGTCAGAATCCACCAAAAATGAAGGGAAAAACTATAATAACTACCATGGTCTTTTGGTGATTCCTATTGTTGGGATAAGTGGGGTAGGCAAGACAGCACTCGCCCAAGCTGTCTATAACAATACTGAGGTACAACAAACTTTTGCATCACAAGCATGGATCTCTGTTTCTAACAAACTTGATATTGTATCGGTGATGCGTAAGATTATTCAATCCTTAAAAGGATATCAATGTCTAGATGTGATCACATTAGAGGACGTTTCTAGGAATCTCTCTTGGATCATTGAGAGGGTCAAATTGCTAATTGTCCTAGATGATTGTTGTGGAGAAATTGTATATCAATGGGAATACCTTTTTACAACTTTATGTCATAGTACCCCAGGTAGTGTAATTCTGATAACAACTCAGGATCAGGTATTTGCAGATAAGGTAGGAACTTTTGGTCCCATACCATTGAGTGCACTGCAATGGGATATATTTTGGAATTTATTTAAACATGTTTCCTTCGGGAATCTAGTAATGCCCGAGGAGAAAAGGAGAACCTTAGAATCCATAGGAAAGGAAATAGCGGACAAATTATGCGGTTTACCCTTGGCAGCTAAAATTATTGGGAAAATATTAAGAACTAACATAGAACAAAAAAGTTGGGGTAGAATTGCCAAAAGTGTATGGTGGAATATGCCAGAGGGTAAAAGTCGAATCCTTCCGACTATTGCACTTGGTTATGAACAACTAGATCCTTGTTTACGGCAATGTTTTGCCTACTGCTCTATTTTTCCTAGAAACTCACTGATAGAAAAAGATAGATTAATCCATATGTGGATAGCCCAAAATTTTATTCAATCTGATGTCGGTAGTGAGATGAAAATTGAAGATATTGGGAGGGAATGGTTTGATGAGTTGGTTGAGAGGTCCTTTTTTCAGCGAGCATGGGATAACAACAGCTATGTCATGCATGAATTAATGCATGATTTGGCAGTTATTGTCTCTTCAGGTGAATGTTTCTACCTTGAGGAGGGATTAGCTGAAATTCCATTGGGGGTTAGGCACTTGGCAGTAGATACCAACAATCTCGAGGTTATAAAGGGAATTCAAACACACACAAAATTGCGATCATTCTTATACTTTGGGTGCAGTCAAGTTGAAGGGATGTATAGTGCTATAAACAATGTTCTATCTAATTTAGATTGTATTAGGGTTCTTGATTTATCTTATATAAGCATGGTAAAAGAGCTAAAACCTCCACCCTCCATTTGGAACTTGCAGCATCTTCGTTTCCTGGATCTATCTTCCACCGGAATTAAAGTTTTAACTCACTCTTGTATTAACCATTATCTTCTTCAAGCTTTGTATATTCGGAAATGCAAACTCCTAAACATACCAAGTTGCATTAACGGATTGATAAATCTGCGTCACTTATGCGCTGATGAAGAAACCATTGCAAAAATTTCTGGTATCGGCCAACTAACGAACCTTCAACAACTTGGTGTTTTCTTTGTTGGTGAAAAAGAGGGACACAGGATAACGGAATTGAGAAATTTGAGAGAGATCAGAGGGTCTCTAATAGTTAAGAATTTTGAGAATATCATAAACAAAGATGAGGCCATGCAAGCAAAGCTAGTCGACAAGAAATATCTTGATAGAATTTCTATATATTCAAGCACTACAGCGAGAAAATCCACTATAGATTGGAAGATACTCGAAGGACTGCAACCGCACAAGGATATTAAATACCTAAGTATTCATAGTTATGTTGGCTCATATTTTCCAAATTGGATCATTCAAATAGGCAATTTCGAACATCTAAATACAGTATATCTATATTCATTTGTCGATGTTGAAGTCCTACCACCTCTTGGGGTACTTCCCTTTCTGAAAGATCTTCAGATCCAGGATTTTCCTTCCGTCAAACTTATTGATTATCATTTGTATGGAGTAAACCCAAATGTTTTTCCACACTTAGAAGAACTAGTTTTGAATAAGTTATGTATATGTGAAAAATGGAAGGATCCCAGAGTTAGAGAATTTTTTCCACTTCTCTCTAAATTAACTATATCAAACAACGAAACCCTGAGGGAAGCACCCCTTCACCTTTTCAGCTTATCCCTAAAAAAATTGACAATTGATGGATGCAACAGCTTGATTCCACTTGAAAATTCTATCCCCTGTCTTTCCTGTCTTACCCACTTGGAATTGTGTAATTCTTCAACGAGTGTCTCTTTTGACCCCCGTGACATGTTGTTGTTGGAGGATATAAATTTCGAGAATTGCTCGGAACTGAAAATCGAAGGAGATCTGCATTCTCTTATTCACCTTAAACGTCTGAAACTTGTTAACTGCTCAAACCTGCTTAGCAAGTATTCTACAAAGAACCAACAAAAAGGGAAGGGTTTACAAGTGCATCAGGAAGGTTTGCCATCACTTACCCACATAGAAGCAGACCACAGTCTTTTGCATCATGAGTACCACCTAATTTTAGGAAGTCTTCCTTCCCTCCGGATTTTGAATTTCAAAAATTCAGAATTTACCCGATTTACAAATCATCAAAACTTATGGTTTCAAGAGCTGACCGCATTGCAGGAAATCCACTTTTCCAACTGTGAGTTTGGACACCTTCCAGCCAGCTTGACCAAGCTCTCCTCACTCAAGAAGATGGAGTTGATATCATGTACTAAGCTTGAATGTCTTTCAGATAGCATGCCTCCTAACCTACAGGAGTTATTTATAGATAATTGCTCTGAGAATTTGGTTCGACTGTGCAATGCATATCCATGGCAACCCACAATAATTCCGCTCAGCATTCTAATCCATAAAAATTATAAGGAAAAATTTCCATTTTATCCAATTGCTCACAAAGTGCGAAGTATGACAATTCAGAAGCAACAAATTTCAGAAGCAATTGGTGAGTTTCATAATAATATATCTCTTCTATTTTTTATCCGTGACTTATTAGCCCCAATAGTCAACACTGCCTTCAAATTTTAACACTTACCTCTGGTTGTTTCCTTCAATTTTCAATTCCAGGCCAACAGACATGTGCTTATTGCCGTAAGAGATTTAAGAAGAGAGATTTTGTCCTACGCAACTGGTGGCCCAAGGCGATTTCAAGTTCACATATGAAAAACTAGGTAAAAGAACATTAGTTCAATTTTTGGTCTTTCCTTCTATTCCTGTTCTTTTTGTAATGAATTTGAAGTCATCAGCTCTTTGATTCTTGGTAATATTAGTCAAGTCGCATTTTCCTTTCATTTCAAATTATTCTAAATTTTCAATATTTTAGTCAAGTCACTAATCTAAACAGAAGTACTTTGTTCATTTCTTTATACTATTTTTACACACTAATCAAAACAACACTAGCTTGCACTGTTTCTTCCTTTACACTACTTTTACACACTAATTCAAACAGCACGTTCCTTTGACAATGCAGATGCACCCAATTTTTAGCTGTTGTAACATTGTAAATTGAAAAGGTCTTCTCAATAGTTCACCTGTGTATGGTAGTTAGGTTTCAGTATAAAATCCCTTAATTGTGTCTCTGTACAACCTTGTCCCAGTGATTCTTAACAGTATAAGAAGGATTGCAAGCCCCACCATACTTTGTTCATCGAGGTTTGAATCCAATAACTGTTTGAAAATCTCTCTCTCTCTCTCTCTCTCTCTCGCTTTACAAATAAGCTGACACTCTTTTTTCTTCCAACTGAATTATTCTAAATTTTCAATATTATACTACCAGGTTCTCAATTAAATCAATGAAGGACATGTGGATGATCTGTTTCCCGTCACAGAAAGTTCCCTCAACATATGCGCTACCTCCTTGTTGTTAATTTGTAAGTAGATGTTTTTATTCTGTTATACATCTGGACAATACCTAATTTATCATTGGAGATTCCAGAGACCAATACTTTTAACAAAATTCTATGTAGCTGGTCATTTAGCTGAACTAAATCACCAACAAAATATAAGCATGCACTTTATTTTGTTTGGATACACTGGAATAGTACTAATCTAATCAAACCATGAAATAGCAAGATTAGTACTCTTTGAGTTAGTCCTTTGATGATCGAAATGCACCAAATTGTGAGCTGTATGTAACTTGTAAATCGGAAAGCTCTTCTCCATAGTTCACCTGTGTATAAGATCCCTTAAAGCATTCTCTGTAATTATTCCTGTCGAAACTACCAAAATATTGATCCCTTGCTTTTGTTGCAGTGATTTGGGCAAATATAGTTTTGAGCTTGCGAGATAGACAAATATTAATTTCAGGAAATCTGTATTGATGCGTGTGTCCAATAAGTTTGACCTGAAAAATGCAGAGCTGTTGCAAATTAACTGCTCACATCAGGTATGCAATTGATTTTTAATTCTAAATTTTTTTTATCAGATTTTTTTTTCAGATACTTTAACCATAAGCATTTTTTATTATGATATCTTAAGTGAACAATACCCATAGGAATTGTAGAACTAAACTAATGCAAATTAAGATGAATACAAGGGACTCAGTGGCTTCAACAATTCATCTATGCAAAGATGCATTTGTGTATGTGATTCTCGTGTACATTTGAGTGTGTATGCTCTAAACAAGGACATGTACTTCAAATAATTTGTACTTTGCTTGTGAGGCCAGATATTGTTGTATTCTTTTTTAGTTAAAATTCAACTACCAGAAAATCATAAAGTGAGCAAAAATTAGGATAAATTTCTGAGGAATGCAGACTTGAAACCAGTAGGCAGTCTCAGCTGGGTATTAGAACTGGGAGGTTATAGTCCCTTCATTAAACAAAAAAAACAAAAAAAATAAAAAGGAAAAGATACCTTTGGACACCAAATCCATATATTTCTGAGATATGCTCATAATATGTCTTTATTGTATTCCTTTCAGTTAACTCCAATAAATATGAAGTCGGTTGCCAGCAAGTGCTCTACCAATCATACCAACCAGTGAGGATAAGAATTCCATTTCTCGTAGGGCAGTGATATCTGAGACTTATCTCCAGGATTTTCTCCACAAAAGTAACTAGAAAATATCAAAGTTACTCTATCAAATTGTAAGATAGTGTCATTCATTTGATAATCTTTTGTATTGTAAAAACTCCAAGTATAGTGATTTTGCACCGTGTTCCCGTGGTTTTTTCCCGCAAGGGTTTCCACGTAAAATCTTGTGTCTCTCTTTTATGTTCGTTGTGCTTGATTGATTGTTGTGATTGCTTCTCATGAGCATTTCATAGTTCTCCATTTAAGTGGGCATTAGTGTATGTACGCAACGTGTTTGATAAAATCATTCCTTGACGTGTCCGTCAGCCCGTGGTGTATCCAGAACAATATCATGCTTCAAATATTGCCTTAAACTTGGGTCTGTGCAGGCAAAGTGATCAAAAATGTTATACAGTGTCTAATGCCACCCACCCTTGCCCCTTTACAAGCACATGTTCTTACCTGGCACTCTCCCTCGAGTGATCAAAATTGTTCAGTGAGGTTTTCAAGTCAAATTCACATTAATGGGTCTTAATTACGGAAAATGTGTTAAATCAGTCTGCATATAACTACTAATGCTTAATTGAGGCTCCCCATAGGGTATAAATACTGGTACTCAGGAACAGTAGGTGGCATGGATTACCTTGATCCATTGGAATTTATACATAAACACAAAGGTAGGAACAATTATAAAAAGGTAGGAACAGTAGGTCTGCATATAACATTAGATTACATAAGGTAGGAACAATTATAAAAAGCTTAACTGCACAACACAAATTTCATTAGCATTTCCTCGAACACCTCAAGTGCATCCCATTTACTTTGTCATTTTAAGTGGCATTTATACATAAAACTTCCTCTACTACAAGGAAAAATAACTTCAGTAAATTTGATGGTAATTGAGGGACAAGAAGCAAAATGTCATTTCTAAGGAAAAGAAGAATAAAAAAGTTGGGGTTAAAACGGTGAGAGAGATACGAAGAAGAGAAGGAGATGAGCGAGAAAGCGATCGGAATGGAGATCAAGGCCAGAGGAGAGGCAATGAGAGTGGATGAAAACAAGCATGCTTTGTACTTCTCCAGCTTCCTCAGTGGTTCCATCTGGGGTGAACTACTGGAGAGAGAAAACACTGCAGAGGAGAGAGAAGGTGGTGGGAGAACTAAGAAAAAAGTGGCGACGATATTAGATGAAACATTCAAATTTTGGGCTCAGAAATTGGAAGCCCAAATTGTTACCTTTTAACTGACGAGAATTTCTATTCAAATTCTGTTCTGAGCCCAAACTATGAAATTCAATTGTACCATGACGGGCATAGTGAAGCAAATTTGTGTCATATTATGAGCGTCGTGTGTTGTTTTGTTTCATGATTAATTTTTTTCTTTTTACGTGCCATGACATGTCTTCTCGCAATCAAAACAACAAGAGACGGTCACAGCATTTTAGTTACGCCATGATCATGACACATGTCATGACTAAATATGTTATGATTGATCATGTTTGATCACATTCAACTATTTTTTAATAATTTAAATTTGTTTATTGAAAAAAATCAGAAAAATATGACAATATCGGAAAAAAAAAAATTGTAAAGTTTGTAAAATAAAAAATAATGCGAAAATAAACATGTTGTAATTCACTTGTCCTGTATTGTGCCGTGCCATAATGAGATCTTTTTTTTTTTTTTTGAGAAAAAAAATGTGAGTCAAGCCCACATTTGTTTTCATTGATAATAAATAAGCTACTAGAGTTTTAGAAGAAGAAAACTGACCCTTTTTTTTCCCTCTATCAGCGAGCATCAATAAAATTCTACTCTGTATTTTAGAAGAAGGAAGTCTCTTATATTAAATATTTTCTTCAATTAGGAACTAAAAGATTGTAACTAATAGAAGGGACATTAATTACTGTCATGACATGTTGGTGTGGAAATTTTGTAATAGTTACATGGCTGTTCAATTTCTTTTGTTTATGCTCAAAACTAAAAATAATAGTCTCAGTTGCAACTGTATAGAATTATGGAAATATTAAACTCTCTTTTTTAATCTGAAAAGCATCTCTATTTTACAAACTTTTGAAATTTGTAATATGGAGTGGCCGGCGATTTTTATTTCAAATTCATAGATGTACTCTCGTTTTTTGTTTAGAAACTATTCGGCAAAATTTCTTATTAAGAAACTGTGGTTGACAGATATATAGAAATTCATTTCAATTGTTAGGATGGAGATACTTTAGATGAGGAATGAGAAAATTATATTTTAAGCAAATAATTATATTCCAAATCTGTTTTACACATTATAATACAAATTAATTTTCTAAACCAGATAAAATATTAGAACTGAAATATTTAGGTTTATAATAAATTATTTAGATTAGCTAAGTATTCAATATTCAATCTCATCCTAACTCTATTAATTTGAATCCTAAATTAAATATATTATTTTATCTATATTGCTATTAATTAAATTTTCCCGATTCTTTTATCTCTTTTTTATCTGTTTTCATTTAACACTACATCGATCAAGAACTATTCAAATATGTAATTTTGAAGTTTTAGAGGGGGAAATATGTAATTTCATGTATATCCCTCAAAAACTTCAAAATTACATATTTTCCCCTCTAAATTTTGAAATTACATATTTTCCCCTCCAAACTTCAAAAACTCACATATTTACACATTTTATTATATTTTATATTAAAACACATTCTAAATTCATAAAATACCCATTTTACCCTTTATTAAAAGTATAAAACCCCACATTAAACTCAAATTTTAATCTGAAGGGTTCCTCTACCGTCCGATCCGTTTACATCGCAATAAGATATGTGCGTGTTCGTTTCAAGATTCGTGCTGATGTAGTGCGCACGGATCTTAAAGTAATTTTGATATGCATGCATCGCATCAATATCTGTGCACGTTGCTTCAATATTCGTGCGTGTTCGCTTCAAGATTCATGTTGACATAGCGCACACGGATCTTAAAGCAATTCGGACATTAGAGGAACCTTTCATATTCAAATTGGAGTGAGATGGATGTTTTATGATTTCTAATAAAGGGTAAAATGAGTATTTTATGAATTTAGAATGTGTTTTAATATAAACTATAATAAAATGGGTGAATATGTGAGTTTTTTAAGTTTAGAGCGGAAAATATGTAATTTTAAAATTTAGAGGGGGAAATATGTAATTTTGAAGTTTTTTAGGGGTATATGTGAAATTCCCCCAATTATGAATTTAGCTATAAAATTTGAATAGTTCTTGATCGATGTAGCGTTAAATGAAAACAGATAAAAAAGAGATAAAAGAATCGGGAAAATTTAATTAATAGCAATATAGATAAAATAATATATTTAATTTAGGATTCAAATATGTGAGTTTTTGAAGTTTGGAGGGGGAAATATGTAATTTTGGAAGTTTTTGATAACTTGTACAGTTGAATCCACAGGATAAACTTTGAAAACAGTAACTAGACTTTTAATTACAAAACAGTCATCCTTTATATTTGACTCGAACTCTGCTCTTTTACAGAATGGTCTAAAACCCCAAGAGTGATTGAAATATTCAAAATTTCTAATTTTTTATGTTTCTCTTAAGGGTAATGCACATCCACTTTTGTCTAAAATAGTAAAAATAAATTGTACCTTTACACATTCAGATTCGCTTTTGAGGCAAAGAAATATCGATATGTCGTCGTTTTCTGACACACGGTTCCCACTTGGGTTGTAGCAGATACTCCAATTATACCCATCGACACTAAAGATGGTCGATTCAATATAATTCCCTTTGCCAATATCCTTATCTAATGAGTACCCCATAATCTTAAACATATGTGATTCAGTCACTTTTCCATTGGTCTTGTACAACATTTGGTTTTTACTGTACTGACAGAATTCTGTGTAGAGAGTGACATGGTTATATATGAAGGAGAGGCTTTATTACTATATAAAAAAGCAGAGGAATGCAAGAAGAATTTTGTACTGTGGGATTCTCCCTCTGCTGTTTGATTCTTCCTTTTAAAGATGGATATAGCAATAAATATTCCTTGAAAAAGATGAAGAATACGAGTGGTTTCAGAGAATTTTTGTAGGCATTTATACAACGAGGTAATTCTACTTAATTTTTTGAATATTGAGAAGGCGCATGTCCCTTTATATTCTATAATAATTTGAGATTAGATATTTCAATATCCCAATCAATTCTGTCTAAAACTAGTTTGAATAGGACAACAAAACCGACATTTTTAATACTATCTTTTACCTCCTTTTAATTAATTAACCATGCGTACCATCTAAACATTGGTATAAACTATAAAGCAATGAAAAAACAAATATAATATGCAACTTTATTTTTCTGAGATATCCGTACAAGTAAATTTTTCGTTACCAATAAAAAAGAATTTGAAAGCATGGACAAGAAAAAGCTCCTAAACCTTTTGCTCCTAATAGAACCGAGACACTAACAAACTAAACCGAGCTGGCACGTATAAGCTCGCTAGGCCTAGCTGGACCAAGTTTGATGAAGAAAATAAATTCTACAAATAACCAAGACCGAGCTGAACTAAGCTGGACAACAAAAAATTTACACAAATTCATACAAATTCACTGAAAATTATAAAGTTTGTAAAATACAAAAATAATGTTAAAAGAAAGTGTGTTGCTTGCGACTTATACATCTTTTGATGTGCCGTACCGTACCGTACTATAATCAGACTAATTTGTGCGTTATGTCATGTCGTATATAGCATTTTTTTCCATAAAATAATTATGGCATGGAGCACGTGTGTCATGCCATGTCATGACAGAGCCGATCACGACATGACCTTTTTTTTTTTCCACTTTGTCAGCAACCAACTAAGAATCCAGTAATCTATTTTAGAAGGCAGCCTCTTATATTTGGGAACTAGAAAGTTGTAGGCTTGTAGCTAATGGAAATGACATTAATTTCTGTGATGACAGTTGGCGTGGAACTTGTTCTATGGTAGTTCAATTTCCTCTTGTTTATGCTAATTCTAAAAATGATAAAACCTCAGTTGCTACTGTATAAAATTATTGTAATATTAAGCTATTTTATACTAGGAGAGTTAGTAATGCTAATGAGGAATGAGAAAAATCAATTTGTTCTTCTGTCTTACAAAAATTGCAATTTATGGAGGATGTTTAAGCAAATAATTATATTCCATACTACAAATACACATGTACAATTTTGGAACTATGTCCGTACTATATGTGTCATTAGACGTCCCCGTGTCGTGTTAAAAGTTAAAAACTCACTAGAATGAAAACACGGCATGCCTAAAGACACGTGCCGTGTTACGCCGTGCCCTTAGCTATAGATGTTGTTACAATAGTGACTCTCAAGCATTGGAAACAAAGTTTCAAACATTAGTTTTTCCACATTGAACTTTCACGTCCTACAAATATGTAGCAAAAAATTAACAAATAATGCCAGACATACCAAATTTATGATCAATGATACTGATCACAGTACAATAATCACTAACTTCATGCCAATTGTAGGTATCCTTGCACCATTGGAAACATGGCTGTTCCAGTCTAATATAAAAATGAAGATTGCAATGGATATTTGCATAATATGATTCTCTCTAGAGATCGCTGTTATGAGTCTCAGAGTTGTTAGTGCTTCTGTTAGCCTTCTCTTGCTTTCCTTCTCTCTCTTTAGCTTCAGCCCTTTCAACTATAGGCTCCAACAGTTCCTCAATCTCTTCTGTAATATGCTCTACCTGTTGAGATATTTTAATCATTTATTTTGTTTTATTATGCTTAACGCTTCATTTGCACTGCTATCCTAAAATCAAGACTCAATTAAATCTCAGTTGAGCAACAGAGCAATATTGGGTGAAATGAAAACTTCAAATGAACAATTCATGTTAATTCTGAGAATCTCTTGTTATAATGAGATTGGGTAATGCCCAATTCAATTACGGTAGAAATTTTCTCTTAGTTTGGTAGGTTTAATTGAGGCCCCATTGTACAATAAGGAATCAAATGAGAAAATTTTAAGTAAAATGATGCAGCACTGATGCTCAATTTAAGAATTAAGCCTTGATTGGTGCTAAGTCAAGATTAGATTTGTAAAGTAATTAATCCTTTAATTAATGTACCTTATGCAAAACGTCCTCAGCATGTTCGGCATCTCTCTCGATCCTCTCAGCAATGCCTTCGACCTTGAGAGCTACTTCTTTTAGTTTTCCATTGCTCGATGATTTTGCCAGGTCAGCAGCTACATGTCCTACTTCCTCAGCCGCCTTATCTATTGCTTCTAGAGCTGTCTCTGCTGCTTCCTCTGCCTTTTCTACCACCTCTGATTTAATGAGAATCACAAAAATAAAATTAAAAAAAAAACAAATAGGCCTCTAAAATAAGTATCTATAACCAGTAGAACTCTGGATCAGGTCTACTGCTTTCTACTGTGCTGGTATGTAGCTTGTACCAGAAAATACTAATGTGTCGTTTAGGAAAAAGAGATGGTCAGATGCATTACCTTCAACCCTTTTAATTCTTCTGTAAAGTGGAACAGAGAGAAATACTGCAGCACCAATCAGCCATGTGCTCCTTCAACATTATTTCATTAAATACATTAATTCAATATATGCAGTGATAGCCCTACAAAATGTCTTAATTAATTGACATAGAAATGTACAGATTTATGTACAATTCAGCTTCAAATTTGACCAACCTTTTGATCCCCTCAATTATCCAAAAAAAAAACAATGATGAAAAGTCAACAGGACAGCAACAAAATAATTAATTGATCAAATTGGTACTATTAGAACACTTGCCTGCACATAATTTTATTGTTTCCATATGATTATACTGTGATTACAAAGCTAAAAAGGAATAAATTGACTGAAACTGTAAGACATTTTTGCTCAGCTCATGGTAACAGAATGTTGAATTACTGATAATCTGATACAGCTGCTGGAAACAATATAGTATGTAAAACTGATTGACAACTTCAAATGAATGGCATACTTCTAAGCAAATTATATAGCATTCTATAACAAGAATTAAAAAAAAATAAAGAAAATTGACAGGTATTTTGTTCATACCATGTGGAAGGGATGTCTGGAAATTGAATGCTCAAACCAGACGAGTTAACTACTGTTGGTGGATTGCTCCTACACAAACAAAATTTAGTAATCATAATTCATAACAGTTGTAACATGAGTAATAGACTAATAATAGTGTAGAGTTCATCCACAGGTAATAATCAGTAAATTAGAAATTCTAAAGTCCAAATATGATTAATTTAACAAAAACCAGACAAATGTGAGCACAAATTGCAACAAGTTAATTTCACATTTTTCATTTTCATATCTTCTGTATTTTGACTTTAAGTATAGAATAATAAAAAAGGGGTAATTTCATGTATAGCCCTCAAAAACCTTGAAATTTTGTATTCCCCCTCTAAAATTAATAATATCATATTTACACTTTTAATTTCCAAAACTCACATATTTACCCAATTTACTGATTTTTCTGTTAAACTTATTTAGTTTCACTGTCACACATAATAATCTAACACCTAAAATCTCTAACCATTTAGTGGCCTAAATAACAAAAAGTTTCTCAGAACACTTACTTAGCATCTCCTTTGTTCACTGATGAGTCAGCGGGCTCCTTACTGGACGCCTCCTTTGCAACAGAAACAAGCACCGATCCGCCACGCTGGAGAGTCGTAGTACTCGTTGATCTGGCGATCTTTAGAGGAGAGAGAGCGATCTTAACACGGTGATTGCTAGTTGCTGAGAGGGGTTGGGATTTGGGAGCAAGAAGAGATCGCGCCATTGTTGCCATTGCTAGAGGCTAGTGGAGTAAAGAGTCAAGACGCAATGAATGGGGAAGAGAAACAGAGCAAGTATTCTATTAGAAAAATGAAGGGGTGGGTAAATATTTTAACAGAAAAGTTTTGACTTCATGCAGCGCACGAATCATATGCAATACTATTTTGATCCTATAGTAAGTGCGCTGTATGAAGTTAAAACTGCTTGGTTATAATCTTCACCCAAACGAAGTGGAATATACTGTCTCGGTTATGTAAGCTGGAATTCAGATCCAAAAGTAACTCGAAGTTTGACTTTAGATCTCAACTGTCCATCATAATCTGCGCGAATGTTAAAGGAGATAGGATTCTGATCGGACGGTTGATATTCAAACCAAAATTTTCAGTAACTGTACAGGATCGGTTTCAATGTAAGCTGGTGGCATAGTCTTCTTAATGAGTGCGTATCCTCTGAGATACCTCCATTTTTGTATGACCAACGTGTTCGGTGACTATTCGGGCACAGTGCGGGGGGCCTGTATAATTTTTACCTTTAGATTCGTGTAAAACAATTTAAACAGTAAATATTTTCCCTAAAGTCACGTAAATTTTGAGATATCTCAGAGGATGCGAATGGAACAGGGGGTGTCCGATGCCCATCGGACCAAAACAGTGTTCGATGGGTGGTTTCTACCGTCCGATCAACTTTAAAAATTGTGTGCACGGATATTAAAGCAAACAGCACGGATATTAAAGTGATGCGCACAGATCTTGAAGTGAATCGGACGGTAGAAATACCCATCGAACACTGTTCTGGTCCGATGGGCATCGGACACCCTCCTGTTCCGATGCGAATTCCATCTGGATATTCTGAATTCTCATAAAAAAAAAAATTCTAAATTGACTTGAAGGATTGTTTATATGTGGCATCGTAGTAGAAGGATATTGTGTGGCGGGTATGTTCCCATACGAAAATTCGCGACAATTTAACGGATGCCACGGTGCCACCTGGATTCAATAACGGGTTTATATGATTTGATATTGATGCATGCCATATAGGAACGGAAAGCTGATTGAGATCAGAGTCGTGAACTCGTGCTGGAAATTGGAATGGAAGCACGAGGTTCGCGTGGAAAACATTAAATAATTATTTAGTAAGTTGGTGTTATTTTTACGGCAAGATGTTCAAAAATAACATAATATTGTTTGGATCAGGTTGACCAATATGATTTATTTCAACTAAAAGAATATATTTTGAGTTATTATTATTATTTATTCCGTTCAATTTTTTTAACCGTTATTATTTATCTCGTACAATTTTTAAATGTAAATTTATCTAGTTAAATCGGTAAATTTTTAAAAAATTATAAATAATTGTTTTTAAATTAGAAACATTTTTTAAATGAGAAATAAAAATTATTAGGCAAATTAATTACTTGCTATCTCTTCAGATATAAATATATATTGATTCACTTACAAATCTCCCTTTTTTTTAAAAAAAATTAGGATGCAAAAGTAATTCACATGTGCAATCTCAAAGTGTAAAAATAATAACGAATTCAATCATTCATGAGTAATAAATGCAAAAGTAACTGTAACCTGATACTGGTACGCCGTGTAGGTGGCAGTAATTAATTACTGGTACAACACAAGCTTGATATGTTTTTTTTCTCTCTCTTTTTCTTGTTTTTGCTCCTTTCTCAATGTGATCTGCTCAGTTCCTTAATTATTTGTGAAAAGTATTTTTTTATGGAACATTTTTTGTGTTAATTGGAAGTTTAGTTTAGTCTAAACGAAATGAATAACTTGATAATAAATTATATTGATACTTTTGATAATCATAAAAATAAAAATAAATATATTACACCTATAAAACTAATATGTTTTGTATATTCACTTTTGCACATTTATTTGTGTAATATATACCATATATATTTTATTTTCCACATAAAAAACACATAAGCATCTATAAAATATGTATTATTTAGAGTATATCACTAAATTTTGGTAATCGTAGAACTTGAAATGAATTTACTCTTGATTAAAAAAAAATTGATAATCACTCGCAATGTGCTGTAAAAAATTAAATGCCAACATATTTAATTATGTCTTGCATAATATATATGTCATAATTTTTTATTGGGCGCCAAAACAACTCATTAGCATGTAAAAGATAATATTTGTAGTATATCTAAAAATATTGGGTCAAACTTGAAATGAACTCTTTATTAATTAATTTGTTTAATAAACATTTATAATTTGCTACAAATAAATTCCAACATACGTAATATGTATATTTCTATTCAATTTTAACAATCTAGACGTCCATATGAAGAACATGTGAAGAATTCCAAAATCTAGACGTCCATATGAAAAATTCAAAATATATAAAATTTTGTCTCCAAGCACATATGAAGAACATGTTGAGCGGCTCGAATCGCCTATTTGGACTTTGAAAACGAAGTTAAAAATGTGGGCATTTAGGCCCTCATTTTTTAATTATGATATCAATATGAATGTTTATTTGGATGCATATTTTTTAAACAAACAACAACAACAACAACAACAACAACAACAACAACAACAACAACAACAACAACAATAATAATAATCATAATAATCATAATCATAATCATAATCATAATCATAATCATAATAATAATCATAATAATCATAATCATGATCATGATAATAATCATCATCATAATCATAATCATAATAATCATAATCATAATAATAATAATAATAATCATCATCATAACAACAACAACAACAATAATAACAACAACAATAATAACAACAACAGTAATAATAATAATAACAACAATAATAATAGTAATAGTAATTATGCAGTAACAATTTATTTTATTGCAAAAAATGGTCACCATTAATTGATTTCCTCTGGTATTTGATAGGATAGGATATAATGATACAAGAATCCGAAATGCATTCACCTATATAAATCCAACATTACAATAATCAAATTCATAACAAATTGAGATCAAGCCAACTATCCAAAATACAAGAATAAAGAAGTTTTTGAAGAACTTAAATATTACAAATTATAAGACTTTGGGTTCATATAAATTTCACCAATTTTATCATGCATATCACAAAAATATAACACCCTCTCATGCAAAAGATGATTTAATGTCATGTCATCTCTGTTTTCAATCATGCAACATCACAAATCCATGAGAAAGTGAGATCCAGCACTAATTTAATTCAAACTTTTATTTTAGAAATAGAATAAATATTTTGTCGTGAAGGAGATAAATGGTAATTTTTGTATGATATCATAAAATGAACCGAACAATTAATTTGATTCTTTTAGATGTCTGTAAATTTGATCACATAAAATCCTAAATTTAAAGGAACCAAATCAATTGGAGAACTTTATAGGAACCAAATTCAGTTCCTTCCATGGAATAGAAACTTGATATGTTTTTTTTGCCTTTTTTTTCTTGTTTTTGCTCCTTTCTCACTGTGATCTACTCAGTTCCTTAATTATTTGTGAAAAGTATTTTTATGGAACATTTTTTTAGTTAATTGTAAGTTTAATTTAGTCTAAACGAAATGAATAACTTGATAATAAATTATATTGATACTTTTGATAATCATAAAAATAAAAATAAAATAAAATTTACATTATGTATAATTTATATAATAAATATATTACACCTATAAAACTAATATGTTTTGTATATTAACTTTTGCACATTTATTTGTGTAACATATACCATATATTTTTTATTTTCCACATAAAAAACACATAAGCATCTATAAAATATATATTATTTAGAGTATATCACTAAATTTTGGTAATCGTAGAACTTGAAATGAATTTACTCTTGATTAAAAAAAATTGATAATCACTCGCAATGTGCTGTAAAAATTTAAATGCCAACATATTTCTGTCTTGCATAATATATATGTCATAATTTTTTATTGTGCGCCAAAACAACTCATTAGCATGTAAAAGATAATATTTGTAGTATATCTAAAAATATTGGGTCAAACTTGAAATGAACTCTTTATTAATTAATTTGTTTAATAAACATTTACAATTTGCTGCAAATAAATTCCAACATACGTAATATGTATATTTCTATTCAATTTTAACAATCTAGACGTCCATTGATAATTTTAAGAAAAAAAATTACAACACCACTTTCTAAATTCTAATTAGATTATCGCTAATTAGTAAATAATATACCATGCCTAACTTGCTATTTCCTGTGATCCTTAAGTCTTATGTTTTTATATATTAGTTTTCTGAATATCTTGAAAATTTGGTAGCCTTGTAAAACGATAACATAAATTTGCAACTGAAAAACAAATAGAAAACGAAATTAGAGAGTTAAGAAAAATGAAAAAAAATTATAAATATATATATTAATAATTAAAATTAAAACATGTCAATGATAATTGTATAAGACTATTTTTAAAGAGGATGGCTCAAAGGCTCTATTATTTTTGTGCTCTAATTATGTCCATTTTGTTAAATCTGTTTTTAAAATCTAAACAGATGACCCGAACTGCTCAATACGATCTCCATATTAAGACGTGTTTGGCGGCCAAATTTTACTAATTTTTATAGGTACAAAATTATTATTTTTTTAGAAGATTTTGAAAATTAAAAAACAATAATTTTGTACCTATAAAAAATATTGAAAAAAATTCAAAATATATAAAATTTTGTCTCCAAGCACATGAAGAACATGTTGAGCAGCTCGAATCGCCTATTTGGACTTTGAAAACGAAGTTAAAGATGTGGGCATTTAGGCCCTCATTTTTTAATTATGATATCAATATGAATGTTTATTTGGATGCATATTTTTTAAACAAATAACAATGACAACAACAATAATAATAACAATAATAACAATAATAACAATAGTAATAGTAATTATGCAGTAACAATTTATTTTATTGCAAAAAATGGTCACCATTAATTGATTTCCTCTGGTATTTGATAGGATAGGATATAATGATACAAGAATCCGAAATGCATTCACCTATATAAATCCAATATTACAATAATCAAATTCATAACAAATTGAGATCAAGCCAACTATCCAAAATACAAGAATAAAGAAGTTTTTGAAGAACTTAAATATTACAAATTATAAGACTTTGGGTTCATATAAATTTCACCAATTTTATCATGCATATCACAAAAATATAACACCCTCTCATGCAAAAGATGATTTAATGTCATGTCATCTCTGTGTTCAATCATGCAACATCACAAATCCATGAGAAAGTGAGATCCAGCACTAATTTAATTCAAACTTTTATTTTAGAAATAGAATAAATATTTTGTCGTGAAGGAGATAAATGGTAATTTTTATATGATATCATAAAATGAACCGAACAATTAATTTGATTCTTTTAGATGTCTGTAAATTTGATCACATAAAATCCTAAATTTAAAGGAACCAAATCAATTGGAGAACTTTATAGGAACCAAATTCAGTTCCTTCCATGGAATAGAAACAAAATTTCCCATCTTTGTCCTTGCCAACAAAATATATAATATGTTTCTAGTAATACAAAATTATGAGTTAACTATCATTTTCAATGATCAAATTTTTAAAAATAAATAAATAAAATGCAACATTATTTTTCAAAACCCAAATTTGTATAGAGCAGGATTCAGAATAATACCAAACAAAATCTTCTTCTTTTTTCAAAATTAATGTGTTATGAAGGTAGACTATATGCACTTCATCAAAAACAAAAACTTTAAACAACTTTCAAATGAAAAATAAGAACCATAGCACTTTACTTAATCATTACATGTCAAAAGATTGCACAATAATTTTTGTCAAAAGCCTCTTCAATAAGGGCCTGTTCGGCCTCCCAGCGGGAATGAAAATGGACACAAGAACAGATTCAAAATGAACTGTGTGTTACTGTTCACGTGGAAAACAAAAATTCGAACTGAATTTTTTTTTTCACATAAACAGTAATAATTTGGGGAGTCATTGAACATGTCCTAAATCTTCTTGGCAACCGGCCCAACTGAAAAATACCCATTTTCCATGAACGATTGCTTGTTCTCAAATAATTATATTCAAATCTAGTTTTGATTGGCCTATACTAAATTATTTAATCTCATGGAATTCACTCAAACTATTCAAAATTTGGGCTTGGTTCACTTCATGATTGACCTAAGAGTGACCTAATCTGACATCCCTTAAGAAACATCTCCAAATGACATGTTCCACAAATATTCTTAAATCCAAAAGTACCAATTTCTCTTCCGTTTATAAACTAATTCCTTCTAATTCAATAGAACTTCTATAAATATAAATATTAGAGTAATTATATCATACCCCGCTCATTTGTCCCCTAAACGTCTCCGAGCTCTAACAGTTCGAGTCATACTAAATTAACGGTCAAAGTACCAAATTAGAAATTAAGAATCGTGCTGCTTTTTTTTCCCTTCTAGAAAAATGAAATATGGCTTGACTCTAAGAGTCTAAGAGTCTTTTGAGAGCCCAGCCACCAATCTTTTGCGCAAGAAATTTCATAAGTGCGAGGAAACAGAAATGAGCTTACCTTCCTCTCCGGCGATTTTCCTCTCCGGCGATTTCCTTCTCCGGCGATTTTCTTCCTTCTCCGTTGATCTCCCGCGTCTCATGCGTTTTGCTTACCTTCCTCTCCATCGATCTCTTCCTCCGTCGGTCACTGCCTCCTTCTATTTCTTCATCTCTGTTGAATCAGCTTCGTCGATCGGTCACTGCCTCCTACTTCTCCGTCGATCTCTTCTTCTCCATCGATCTCCTTCTTCTCCGTCGATCAGCGATCTAAATTTCTTCTTTTTTCTCAGGTAAATTTTTTATTTTGATCTGTCAATTGCGATGTTCAATTTGATCTCCAGCGACTTGCTCCTTTTGTTGGCTAGTAATCGCATCATCGCTTCCGATCTGGTAAACTTGCGCTCCATCACCTTCAATTTTGAGTCCGATCTCTCCCGGATTACCGTGTCAGACGACGGTCACCTCTTGTTCGCTGCCGACTCCACCGACAAAGGCCGTATTTATCTCATAAGCATGCCTTCGAGAGCGATTTTACATCGCATTACTTTCAAGAAGTCAGTCTCGGCTGCATGATTCAGCTCCGATGGGTCGCTTCTAGCCGTCGGACTTGCGCTGATCCAGATTTTTCTCCGTCGATCTCTTCCTCCATCGGTCACTGCCTCCTTCTATCTCTTCATTTCTGTTGAATCCTCTCAGGTAAATACTTTCTGCTCTTAATGATAAATATTTTCTGATTTTACGGATGAATACTTTATGGATGTGAGATGCATACTGTCTTGGTACGAAATTCACACTTTATCCTTTTCTTTTTTGACAGATGAATATTTCATAACTGAAGGTAGCTTTAATCCATCCAAAGTTTGGTTTATGATCTAATTTCAAACTGAAGGTAGCTTTAATCCATCCAAAGTTTGATCAGAATGGGACGAGTACATCACCGGTGCTGAAATAGTCGATGCACCGTTGGACTTCAATCAGGTATTTTGTGAATGAATTATTTTGTATAGCATACATGATGAAAGTGCATACCAAGTATTTTGAATATCTTACTCTTTAAGAATGAATGCTCTATCTGAACTTGTTGAATACCTTAGCAGTTTTGTATGAATACTTATGGTTGTTAATATCAAGTGTCTGAATGGTGATAGAATACGTTATTTAATCTGGATGAATACTTATATGTTATAGTTGAATACTTTGAAGCTGTGAATGAATACTTTGGTCAGTATTTATTTTTTTGTGCTGTGAATGAATACTTGTATTGCCATATTTGAATGTATATGAATCTGACTTTTCTTTTGTTTGTGAAAATTTGTAGCATATGATCAGCGTCGAACGGATCCTAATAGCTTTCAGGATGTTGATCGATGAAAGAAATGACAACAAGTTTGAAATTATTTGAAGTTAGCATTGTGAAAAATTAGAATTGTAGTTTCTGATTGGAATTGTTGTTTGTGATTCGTAACTGGCATTTTCTGATTGGATATGTTAATATCTTAACTTGTTAGTTGAATTGTAGTTTGTGTTTGTAGTTGTTATATAGGATTGTTAATATTTGAAATTAGAATTACCCTTGTTAATATTTAATTGTTGCATTGATAATATATGATCAAGTTCTGGTATCAGTATATTGTTATAATTAATATATTTTACAGTGTTGTTGAATACTTCATTGTAATGTGTTGACAGAATAAGATGAATACTTGTATGTAAAATGAATATTTGTTAAAATGAATACTTTGATAATTAAAATGATTACTATAATAGAAATGAGTGAATACTTCACATATCAAGTACTAAAAGTGTGCATGCAAGAATGAATACTTATTAAGTGAATACTTTTGTGTTTAAGAATAAATACTTTTACAGTTAAAGATGAATACCTCACTGACAAGTAATTTACTTTTTTAATTGAAGCGTTATTTGACATATTCTTATTTTAGAAGTCTAGCTGAGTAAGAATTTTATGCTCATATAAGTATGAATACTTTACAGATAAATAATTCATAGGGTTGAATACTTTATGGGTGAGTGACGTGTCCAGTTTTTTTTTAAATACCTGATATCTTATAATGAATACTTGATGCATTACAAATGAATACTTGATGTATTATAGATGAATACTTGCGCGCAACAGCTATAAAATCTTTCAAATATTAGGCATTCTCCAAATATTAAGTGGTTCCACAGTTAGTTAGTAGTTACTCAGGTAGTTATTGACTGGTGGACAAAATGGGGGATTGATTAGCGAAACAGCTAGGTGAATCATAAGGATGAATACTTACACAACTAGAATGAATACTTGCTCAATGAGGTATGAATACTTGCTCAATGAGGTATGAATACTTGCATGACGAGGATGAATACTTGTGCAACCGACAACTCAAAAGTATGTCATCATGGATCTCATTTGAAAGAGAAAATTATGTAGAAGACGTTCGTGGTTTTAGATTTGAAAAATTTCTTACAGATCGTCAGAAATATTGGTTAGATTGAACAGAGAAAAAACAAACCACCTCCAAAAACGTGTAAAAGATGATGAGTGATGTATCAAGTTTTTTTTTCTTATCGTAGTTGAATACATTTGTGTCTCTGGTTGAATACATATGTTCTTTGGAATGAATACTATAGGATGTTTTTACAGTCTGAAGTATTTTTCAGCGGTTTTAAGCGTTTTTGTTTATCCTTTTGCTGTTTCAACCGTTTTTATCCGGGAGACTATTAGGGGACGTTTCATGGGGGGCGGTCCCTAAATATTAATTGTCCTTCCCATTTGATTTGGAAAAAGCATGTCAACTAAGTGTGTTGTTACATGCAACTTTTTTATTTATGAAATTTAAAATAAAATAAAGCTTAATTAATGACACACCACTTCATTTGTGGTCCCCGTACCCTTTTATTTATTTCTTTGCTCTTTTCCTGTTTTTTCTTTATTTTTCTTTGTATTTTTCTGTACATGAAAAGAAATTTAAAGATTTAATTTTTTTTTTGTGTTGTACCTGTCATGAATACAAACAATTTCAATATTCCTTCGTACTTGAAAAAAATCACAAAACAGTACCAAAACTTTTAGAGATCAAAATATAAAAAGAAGGTAATTTAAAGTCCGTTTAATCCCAACAATTTCCAATAAACAGATCACCAAACAAAACTACCCAAAATATCATTTTTCAATCGATTAGCTAACACGCGGTTGGTCTAAATTCATCCATCTAAAAACAATTCAAGTATAAACAATAAATAATAATAAAATAATTGGGGTTTGATTCAATATTTTCCATCCAAATCTTTCACTTCAACAATTTTAAAAATTTTGTATAATTAACTCTTAATATATTCCTAATTAAGTCATATTACCCTAATACAAATTACATGTATAATAGGTAAAAATTCTAATTATTTTTTATTTGATTTTGCAAATACTAATTTTTACTAAGTAAAACTTCCAACAAAAAGAAAAAAAAATCCTTATATATATATGCGATTGTTTTCAAACTTTATGAACAAAATAAGTCTGATACTTGGACTTGCTTTATAATAATATTAGTTGTCTGGATATCTTGAAATCTAGCCTTGAAAAACACCATCCTTAATTTAATTTGCAACTGAAAATCAAATAGAATACAAAATTAGAGAGTTAAGAGAAATGAAAAAATATTGATAGATGATATATTTATAGTGAAAATAAAAAACATGCAAATCATCATTGTAATAGTACAATTTTTAAATTATGATATGAATATGAATGCTTATTTGGATTCAGATTTTTTTAAACAATCAACAATGAAAATATAATAATTATTATAATTATTATTGTTATCATAATAATATAACAAATAATAATAATGGTTTATAATAGTAGTAATTATAGAATAACAATTTATTTGAAAGAAAAAAAATTGTCACCATTGATTGATTTCCTCTGATATTTGATAGGATCGGATATAATGATACGCGAATCTGAAATGCATTGATCAACTATATAAATCCAATATCACAATATATAATTACATTCATAACAAAAAAAAAAATATCAGGCCAACTATCCAAAATACAAGAATAAACAAGTTTTTGAAGAACTTAAATATTGCAAATTATAAGACTTTGGATTCATATAAATTTCACCAATTTTATCATGCACATCACAAAAATATAACACTCTCTCATGCAAAAGATGGTTTAATGTCATGTCATCTCGGTGTTCAATCATGCAACATTACAAATTCATGAGAGAGTGAGAGATACAGCAATAATTTAACTCAGAATTTTTATTTTTAGAAATAGAAAAAATATTTGTCGTGAAGGATATATATGATAAAAAAATTCGATGTCATAGATATAACCGAATCATTAATTTAATTATTTTAGGCAGTGATATGCAGGTCTCTAAGTTCGATCAAGAAAATTCTAAATTTAAAGTAATCAAAGCAATTTGAGACTTTGAAAGTAACTAGATTTAGTTTCTTCAAGTCCTGTTTGGCCTCTTCACTGTTCTCGCGGGAAAAAAAAATTCAGTCTAACTAATTTTTTTTTTCTCATGTAAACAGTAATTTTTAGTTCAATTTTCGTGTCCATACCCATTTTCAATGGCCCGCCAAACAGACCCTCAATGAAATCGAAAAAAAATTACCATCTATCTCCTTGCCAACAAAATATTTAATATATTTCTAAAAGTAAAAAATTCTGATTTAATATCATTTTCAATGATCAAATTTTATTAAATAAACAAATAAAACGCAACATTCTTTTTCAAAAGCCAAAGTTTGTAAAGATCAGGATTCAGGATAATACCAAACAAAATCTTTCTGTTTTTCCAAAATTAGTGTGTCATCAAGGTAGACCATACTCCACCACACAAAAAAATTCTACTTCATCACTACATGTCCAAAATTTGCACAATAATAATTGTCAAAGCCATCTTCCAAGAACTTTGATATAAGGATGCAATCATAGTATCATACCAGCATTAAAGCACTGGATCCCATCAGAACTCAATAGTTAAACATGCTTGGACATAAGTAGTACTAAGATGGGTAACATTCTGAGAAGTTCATGTGTTGCATTTCTTTTATTAAAAAACCAATCTTTGATCTAGTGGCAAAGCTAATGTTCTTCATGTGGGAGGTCGCAAGTTTGAAATTCAGATAAAAAAAATTATTTATAGAATTAAATAGTTAGATAACTTAGTCTCCAACTTTTACTCAAAACTTTGATATAGATCCTCTAGGCAACCGGCCCAACTGAAAAATACCCATCTTCCATGAATGATTGCTTGTCCTCAAATAATTATATTCAAACCTAGTTTGATTGGCCTAAACTAAACTATTTAATCTCAAGGAATTCGCTCAAACCATTCAAAGTTTAGGCTTGTCCTGCAAATACCCTTAAATTCTATAAATATAAAGATTAATTGTTCTTCCCATTTGATTTGGAGCAAAAAATGTCAACTAAATGTGTTGATACATGCAACTTTTTAATTTATGAAATTTAAAGAAATTAGAGTTTATTTTGTGGTGCCCCTTTTATTTTGTTTTTTGTTTTTTTTTCTCTTTCATTATTTTTCTTCTTATATTTTTCTGTACATGAAAAGAAATTTAAAAATTTTAATTTTTTTTCGGTGATGTACATATTATGAATACACACAATTTCAAATATTCCTATATACTTGAAAATTATCGCATTGCCAAAAAATTTAGAGATCAAAATGTAAAAAAATAATAATAATAATTTAATGTGCGTTTAATCTCAAGAATTTAATAAACAAATCACCAGAGAAACTATCCAAAATGCCATTTTTCAATCAATTAGCGGTTAGTCTAAATTGATCCATCTAAGAACTATTTAAGTATAAACAATAAAAAACAATAGGGTTTTGATTCAACATTTTTCATCCAAATCTTTTACTTCAACAATTTTAAATATTTAATATAATTAATCCTAAATGCATTCCTAATTATTAGATTATATGACCCTAAACAACATTTTAACTATTATAATATATAAATATTATAATATGTAAAAATTATAATTAATTTTTTTAGGTTTTGGTGGTTCCTAGTTATAACTAAGTAAAACTCCTAACAAAAACAAAATTAATTATAAAATATTTATATCCAATGGTTTTCTAGCATTACAGAATTAGATTTTGAACAAAATAAATCTCATTCTTAGACTTGCACTTGTTTCTAAAAATATAATATCTTGAAATTTTGTTCGCCTGGAAAATCAATAGCATTAATTTGCAACTGAAAAAACATATAGAAAACTAAGTTAGAGAGTTAAGAGAAATGAAAAGAAATTATATTTTTTTATATATGATATATTTATAGTGAAAATAAAAACATGCAAATCATTATTGTAATAGAACTATTTTTAATTTATGATATCAATATGAATGTTTATTTGCATGCAGATTTTTCAAACAAACAACAATGAAAATATAATATTAATAATACTTATAAGGCAAATGCTTCTATGGACATAAGGACCTATTTGTAAAATGAACATATTTTTATTTTCAAAGTTTAAACAGTCGATCCGAACCGTTCATCTTGTTCTCCATATTAATATTTGCTTGGATACCAAATTTTACATTTTTCTGAATTTTTTTACTATTTATTAAGATGGGTACAAAAAATATCAAATTCAGACCATTGAATTTTGTACCCATCTTAATAAATAGTAAAAAAATTCAGAAAAATATAAAATTTGGTCTCCAAGCACATATTAATATGGAGAACAAGATGAACTATTCGGATCGACTGTTTGAACTTTGAAAATAAAAATATGTTCATTTTACAAATAGGTCCTAATGTTCATAGAAGCATCACTCTTAATTATTATAATAATGTAACAAATAATAATAGTTTATAATATTAGTAATAATGCAATAAAAATTTATTCGAATGGAAAAAATCGACACCATTAATTGATTTTCTCTGGTATTTGATAGGTCGGATAGAATGATGCACGAATCCGAAATGCATTCACCTGTAAAAATACAATATTACAATAATCATATTCATAACAAATTGAGATCAGGCCAACTATACAAATATAAGAATAAAAAAGTTTTTATAGAACATAAATATTACAAATTATAAGACTTTGGATTTATATAAGTTCTACCAATTTTATCATGCACATAACAAAATATAACACCCTCTCATACAAAAAATGATTTGATGTCATGTCATCTCTGTGTTCAATCATGAAACATCGCAAATCCATGAGAGACCCAGCACTAATTTAACTCAGAATTTTTATTTTAAGAAATAGAATAAATATTTTGTTGTGAAGGAGATAGATGGTATTTTTTTTTCGATGTCGTAGATAGAACCGAATCATTAATTTTATCCTTCCATGCATAAGCCAACAAAATATTTAATAGATTTCTAAGAATAAAGAAATTATGATTTAACTATCATTTTCAATGATCAAATTTTAAAAATAAATAAATAAAATGCAACATTCTTTTTCAAAAGACAAATTTTGTGAACAGCAGGATTTAGAATAATACTAAACAAAATCTTTCTATTTTTTTAAATTAATGTGTCATCAAGGTAGACTATATGTACTTCATTAAAAAAAAAAAACCTTTAAACACCTTTCAAATGAAAAGGGAGAACCATAGTGCTACTTAATCACAACATGTCAAAAGATATACACAATAATCTTTGTCAAAGCCATCTTCCATGAACTTTGATATAAATCCTCTTGGCAACCTGCCCCACTGAAAAATACCCAACAAATAACACAAGCAAAAATCCAAAGTAAGAAAAAGGGAGCTGAGAAAGCCCCATCATTTGGCCAAGAAGAGTATATGGTATCACCACTGCAACAGCAATAACCACAAGAGTAGAAACCAGAACAGGCCATGCTGACATGTCTTGCAAAAACGATATTTTCGTCGTTCGAATCATGTGAATTATGAGCGTTTGCATCACTAGGCTTTCCACAAACCAAGTCGTCTTGAAAAATGAGGATGCTACATTATTGGCCCCGTAATACAGCCGAACAAATACGAACATGGAAATGTCGAAAATTGAGCATATGGAACCGTTCCAAAGCATGAAAATTGGGAGATCCTTCCATGACCAAATTTGAGGGGTTTTGGCATAGCCATCTTCCATTTTGTCCCATGGGATTGCAATCTGACCCAAGCTGTAAATAAAATTTTGTGTTAGTAGTTGCCTCGGTGACAACGGCTCCAATTGCATGCAAATAGTCACCACAAGTAGCGACATCGCACTGCTGAAGTTTGCTACCAATGATAGTTTTATGTACTTCATCGTGTTTCCATACGTCAACCGGCCATGCTCCACTCCGAAAACAAGAACATTTAGGTCTTTCTCTAGCAAGATTATGTCAGCGCTTTTTTTCGCAATGTTGGCACCTGAATCGACTGAAATACCAACATTAGCTGCATCAAGTGCCAATGAATCATTTATGCCGTCACCCAAGAAGCCAACTACGTGATTTCCATGCTTTTGAAGGGATTGCACAACATTAAGCTTTTGGGTCGGGGTAAGGCGAGCAAAGATTGTAGCTCTGTTAACAGTCTCATGAAACTCCGTCTCATCAAGTGCATCGAGATCCGCACCAGTTGTTGTATGAGTAGTTGCAATTCCGACTTCCTTGCATACCTTTATGGTGAGGGAGAGAGAGTCGCCGGTGAGGATTTTGGGGCTTATACCTCGCTCGGCAAGTTGATGGAGTGCATACTTTGCCGAGTCCTTAGGCGGGTCGAAAAATGAGATCAGCCCGAGGAAGGTCATGTCCGACTCTATTAATGTGTTCCTTAAGAGTAGCATGTTACTTGCCTAGATAGAGAGAGCGAGGAGAGATTATGTCCCAATGTGCTAATATTATAATACCAACAACAAGACTAAACTCATATATATACCAAAGTATATATATACATTGGACCGAAATTTGTGCCAAGTTTTCAAGTATTTTCATTTTATTAATTATCTGCATTCATTCATATATGTTTTACACTTATATAAATTGGAGCTTCAATAAGGCGGTTTGTGTTTTGATCCGAAATAATCACTGAACAATCCAAAATAAAATACATCTTCTTAAAGGCCTTGATCGAGAAATTACCTTGGGAATTTTTCTTATGGCAACACCTAACACAACCAATCCATCGTTGTTCATCTCCTCACTCATCTGAAGCAATCTCAACCGTTCATCTATAGTCAGTGTTGAGGTTATCACCCTTCCATTTGCACACTCCATATATGCGGACACACCAAGAACCTCCTCAAAAGCTCCTTTGGTGACAACATAACTCACATCCATGTCTATTGCTTCAATAACAACAGATATTCTTCTTCGCGTGAAATCAAACTGAAACTCATCCAATTTTCTCCATGCCGAAGCGTGAAATCGATATCCATTTGTGTATGCATGTGCAAGAATTGCATCGTCTACAGGACCTTTGAGTGCCGTTTTAAAGTATGAATTTAAAAATGCAAATTTGAGTACAGTTTCACTAGGGAAGCCCCATATGTCCAAGTGATGAACCATTATGAAACGATCCATAGTGAGCGTGCCCGTCTTGTCAATGCATAGGATATCCCTACATTAATTTGATGTTAAAGGCTTATATGAAACTCTTGATAACCTATATATAGAGGAGGGATGCACTTACACCATTTTTTGGTGACCCCGAATTATACCCTACATTTTTAAAGTTTTCAAAGTCCAAACCGTTCAGCATGATCTCCATATTAAAATGTGCTTGGAGACCAAATTTTACATTTTTTTGAAAAATTTTAACTATTTATTAAGTATTTTACAAAATCGTTATTTCAGGCCATTGAATTTTTGTACCCATTTTAATAAATAGTAAAAAATTCAAAAAAAATGTAAAATTTGATCTGCAATCACATTTTAATATATCCATCATTTTGAACGGTTTGGATTGACTGCTTTAAGTTCAAAAATGTAGGGTGTAATTCGGTGTCACCAAAAAATGGTGTAGGTGGATCCTCCCTCGTGTGTGTGTGCGCGCGTGCGCGCGCTCGCGCGTGTGAGTATGTGTGTTTTTAAGGCCATGATACAATGCATAGCGCAAATTGTTCGGTACTATGGACTATGGATCAATATTCTTTGTTTTAAAGTTCAAATAGTCGATGTGAACTATTAACATAATCTACATATGAAAATGTACTTGCAAACTAAATTTTATATTTGTTATAAATTTTTTATTATTTTTTAGATAGGTAGAAAATCACTTGATCTAAAATTCTAGACCATTCAAAAGGAGTGATTTTCTACCTATCTAAAAAATAGTAAAAAATTTAATGTACAAGTACATTTTCATATGAAGATCATATTCAACTGCTCAGATCAACTATTCGGAATTTGAAACGGAGATATCAATTCATAGTATGGACCATTCCGCGCTATGCATAGTATCATAGCCTCACTCTTTTGTTTTCTTAACTCTTACATTGCACCCATGTGTTGTATGGCTGAAATGCTCTTCACTATGCACCTATTTCTTGCCATTGCAACAGCACCCCTTGCAAGATTGGTATTGACAATCAAAGGAAGCATTTGGGGAGTTAGAACAACAGCAACACAGATACCAAATATGATGCTTTCACTCAGGTTCTTTGAGACCAAGTAGGTGGATAGGATCAGAACCGGTACGGCCACCAGCATGATGCAAATTAGCGTGTAAGAGATGAATTGTACTCCCTTGTCGAAAGCATCAGGGGGCTGTACTTTTCCAAGTTTGGAGAGGATAGTTCTTATATAGGTGTTTGAGCCAGTTGATATCACCAAGCCGGTACCAATTCCTGATACCACACTTGTTCCCTAGAATTCATTTAGAGTAATATGATTGATTGATTTTAAGTAAATCAATTTAGGACAAATAGTTTCTCTGAGATCCTAATTCAAGATGATTGGGATTACAATATCAGTTGGGTTACATATAAAGAATTTCTAAGTGTATGCCGTTAACAAGACTTACATAATAAGAAATTAATTATAAAATCCATTAAGACAATAAAATATATAGTACCAGTCGATGACAACCCAGTTGTGGAATTAAATCTCAATTAAACAATATTTGTACTCATTCGACATATGCAGTTAAAAGCAGAAGAAACAGTAAGGAAGACAAAAAAAAAACAGTAGAATAGCAAGGAATTGACAAATTAAAAGAAAGGAAAAGCAAGGAATTGGTGAAAATTGGTTTAAAAAGAAAGTAGAAAAGCAAACTATTGACTAGAAGGCCATTCAAGTTCTTATATAGGGTGCAAACAAAAATTTGATAAATTAAAGAAATTTTTAAAATTTAACAAAGTTTCGTACCATGAAGCAAATATTTCTGAGCTCAAATAAAGGGGTCTTCAAATCTTCCTTTACATCTGCAATTTTTTGTACTGTCCCTGATTCTCCTGTCAATGAAGATTGACTGTTTCAACCAGGTTATCACATTTGTCATAATATGGCACTTTACAGCGAAATTTTGCACTACTGGTTTAGTAATTGCTCTCATGGAACAATACTTGTCAATCTGTGATATTTCAAATTAAAGTAAACACAAACTGTGATCAAAGAAGCATGGCTTCACCTTTTTAGTACAAACTACAAACTAAATCAAATTAACTCTGACATGAAAGATTATTGATGGAAAGAAATTACATATATAATATTACCTAACAATCAGATCTCTTGATGTTATGAGGCGAATGTCGCCAGGAAAGAGATCGCCAGGGCTAAAATGGACAATGTCACCCACCACAACATCTTTCTGATCAATCTGTACCACTAGCTCTGTCTGGTTGATTCTACCAGCACATCTTTGCACTCGCACCGGTGACCTCAGGAGCTCAAACAGGTGCTTGGCTGCCATCGAACTGTTGTATTCCTGACAAGTCACTAATATGCTCAAATGAGTCCAAATTGGATTAAGCTGTCTAGGCTTAATTATTACGCAATTTAAGATGTTTCGGAATAAAAAATTTAACAAGAAGAGTAACACAAAATTTAGGCGGCCAGACATGACCTCCCCAACCCCCACCTAGGGGTGTCAATGGTACCCTTTTATTCATTTACCCAACCCGTATCGTGTTCAATAATGCTTTTTTTTTCATTAGCTTATCGGGTATGGGTAAGGGTATAGATAAAGACTATTTCGTACCCATTACTTAATATGATAATTATTAAATGGAAACATTTTATTTGTTTATCCGACCCGTACCGTATCCAATAAGATGATTATAGGTATGGTTTTTTTTTGTTATCTTATTGGGTATGGGTAAGTATCGGGTATTGGTAAGGGTAAAGTTTCTTTCGTTAACTTAACAGGTAATTAAAGGTGTGAAAATGCTTCCACTGACCCGTTTCATATCCGTCAACACCCCCAAACCCCACCCCCAACACACACATGTGAAAGGACAAAAAAAGGAAAAAATTAAAAAGAACATACAGAAGGCAAAATATACACACCTGGTGAAATCTAAGACCAATGCTGATGAGAACCAAAGCGAGCATAATGGTTCCGTTTGCATTATCTCGAGCCAAGTAAGAGAGAGTGGACATGACAACAAGTATTATGTTGAAAGGATGAAAGAGCGCTCTCCACAAGAGCTGATGCCGGTTTAGAAAAGAGCTGTCAAAAGGAATGTTGGGTCCTTCCTCCCGTCTTCTCCTCTCCGCCTCTTTGAAACTCAACCCTTCCTCATACCGAGTTAAAAAAATCAAATTAATAATGCCTGATTTATTTTACATATTCTGAGATACATTTGCTATTGAATAATATGTAGATTTTATAATTTCAAGATTGGAGTTACCTCTTTCGGTTGATCGAACAAACTCAAAAGCAATATCTCTATCAGCCTTAGCCAATGCATATATCCATGAACATACCTTCTTTTCTTCATTCGACTTCAATTCCCTATCATTATTCCCTTAACAGAAATGTAAAGGAAGTATATTGAGAAACCAAACTGAAGTCAATAAAGTTCTCTAAATTCAAAATCATAGGTTGTAGTGGACTCTCATTTCGACATTTCACCATTAACCTTGTGTGCACAATAATATACTGGTATATTAATAAATTGCCCAAATAATACCACATGATATATACCATATATTCTACGGTATATACTGGTATTTCTACAAAAAAGAAAATTGGAATAAGACACAAAGTAGGGAAATTGTAAGAAATATAATTAATTACCAGTTCCAAGAAGCTTTCCCACACAAATTGAGAAAAAATATGTCAAATTTCTCTTATTTCCATTGGAGGTATTTGATCTATTGATAAAGTTTGTTGGATCCATGAAGATAGAAATAAAGTTGAGAACCCCTTGAGGCCTTGAACCACTTCAGAATTTTCATTGTTGTTTCACTGGTATCAAATGCTGTCTCCCAAGCTAACTTTCTAAGGTCTGACTGGTAGGTAAGTTCACTTTTGTTAAAGTTACAAGTAAACTTCTCTGATTGCATCTCTTTGTCAAAACCCAAAACCCAAAATCACATAACCCAATACAGCCGAGTATTGATTTGGGTCGAATCCAACCCGGCCCAACCCATGAGCCCATGAACACATATTTAAAGGGTGAAGAGTTGATTCCGAACAGAACCCTCTCTCGGAATCTCGCATTGAGGCGGAAACTATGGCTTCACGGCGGGGCCCACATGTCATTGACCTACGCGACCAGCAACCTCTCTTGGGCCGCGGGCCGCCGCCTCCTCCTCCCCATCCCGACGATCCTCTCCGCCGCCGCCACCACCACCACCAACTCCCTTCTTCTCGCGGCGCTCCTCCTTCTTCGGCCGTCTCCGCACTGGAGGATCGCCTATCCGCCATCGACCGTGAAATCCAAGCCCTTCTCCTCGACAACCAGCGCCTTGCCGCCGTCCATGTGGCACTCCGCCAGGAGCTCCACCAATCCCAGCAGGATCTCCGCATGGCTGCCGTCTCGGCCTCACGTGCACGAGAGGCCAAGGAGGCAGAGCTGAGGGAGGTGGTAGAGAGGTCCAGACATGCCGAGGCAGCTGCACGGAGAGTGGAGGCAGTGCGATCAGAGATTGCCAGGGTTGGAGAAGACGTGAGGAGACTCTCCCTGTCGAGAGATGAAATGGTGCAAAGACGAGTAGGGATGCGGGGAGAACTGGGCCGAATGCGGGCCGAGAATAGCCGCCTCGACATTGTTGCCAAGGAGATCAATACTATGCAACAGGAACTTCACAAAGGGAGGTATTCATCATTGATCTCTTTTGCTATTTGTGAGGAGTAGGTGAACATATATTACAATCAATGCCTTAAAACCTAATTTCTAGAAATTCGCAAAAAAAAATAGAATTTGGATTTCTTGAAAATAAAATCCATGATAATATTATGTGCGTTAAACCGAGAATTTCGATACAAAGAAAGCGAAAAATCTCTAAACAGTTGATTTTATATGGATTTTACAAGATTTCACAAGATACGAATACAATTTTGGGTGCAATTTGGGAACAACCAAGGTGAAACCGACTTAGTGTTCATCTCTTTTGCTGATTGGTGACAGAGCGGCCATCGAATTCGAGAAGAAGGCACATGCAGAGAATGAAGGGAACAGAAAGCAGATGGAGAATAGTATGGCTTCTATGATGCGTGAGATTGAGAAGCTACATGCTGAGCTAGCTAACACTGAGAAGAGAGCTCAGGCCGCTGCTGCAGCTAATCCTGGTACTTCTATCATCATACCTAGTGGTGTTCAAACTGTTTGGTTTGTTCGGTTTTTAACCCAACCGGAAAATTTCTGTTTAAATGGATTGGTTTGGTTGAAATTTGAATTATTTCAGTTTAAATGGTTCAGTTCGGTATAGACTTTTCAAAACCGACTAAACCGATCTGGCCTGTTTATATTGGTTCAACTCTAATTTGATTGGTGTTATAATGATTTCATTAAATGAACCGAACCGAACTTCAATGGTTGTATATGACAATGTATTATTTTTGTTAATAATGGTACCACTAGGTTTACTTTGGTTTGAATCGATCGGTTCTTAATTGGTTGATAGTTTTAATCGGTTTGGTTCTATTTTTAAAAACCAAAAAAACTTTGGTTTGGTCATTTTACTTCGGTTTCACCCAAACCGACTGTTTGAACACCCCTACTTATGACAATAACATGATATTTTGATTTTGAAGGTTAGATCTGAAAATTTTGGTTCTCAAGTGATACCAGAAACTTAACTATTGTATTTGATTTTTTTTTTTTTTAGGATATCCTGGAGCCTTTGGCAATCCTCCTCCCGAGGCTGGTGCATATGGGTCTTATCCTGATCCTTATAGACAGGTTAGTTATGTCTAAATTTTTACATATGGGTCTCAATATTTTCATGCATACTCTTAATTATACGTAGTTCAACACTGGTGCTACTATGTACCAGTCGGTAATGAATTCTGTACCTTGAATTTTTGTACCTTCGGATAGCCGATAACAGTGCTTGTGTGGTGCATATATACATATCAAATTCGTACATATGTATTTACTGGTATGAGATGATTTGAGCTTTTATTTCTGGCTCAGGTTCAAAGTATGCCAGATGGCACTGCTCAGTATGCACCAGTGACTGGTACACATTACAATACTCAACAGACTCCTTCTCAGAGATAAATTGATGCTAAATATGCTTCATTTGGCATAGATAAGGGCTTGTAGTTTTGAAAAACATACCTTCTGACTCTTAGGACCTGACAAGAATCAAGAACTGTATTTAGGCTTCATATGCTGATGTAACATTTTGCTATGTATGTATTAACTCAGCATCTCTATACAATATGAATTGTTAGTTGTTACCGGAATTGAGATTTGTTTTTTGATGGAATTCATCAGACATTGAACCGAATGTAATGGAGAGATTCAAAGAAGAAATTGAAGAGAAAAGAGAGGTCGATACAATCTTCACCAGACCCCTTAGATTATCTTAATATATTTTTGTGTATATTTTACCAAAGAACCCTAACATCATAAGATATTACAAGACAGATACATGCATCAAATATTAGTTGTATTAAATATAATATCTTTCCCCACTCAATTGTCATTCCAGAGAGAGAGAGAGAGAGAGAGAGATGGTTATGTTCAAATCAATAGAAGTTGCATTTGCTTGTAAGATAAGGTGTAAGGTTCTCTTGGAAATATTATGCATATCAGACCTTGAACTTTTCTTTATTACCACATTCATACCCCATATCGAAAATTTATGGGGCCCTTTTACCACTTTTATTATGCACATCACAAGAATATAACACCTCATGCAAAAGATGGTTTAATGTCATGTCATCTCTGTGTTCAATCATGTAACATCACAAATCCATGCATAAGCGACACCTAGCACCAACTTAAATATTATTTCTAATGATCAAATTACTACATAAAAGAAAAAATTGCAACATTCTTTTTCAAAGCCAAATTTTGTAAATGGCAAGATTCAGGATATATAAAACCAAACAGAATCTTTCTTTTATCGAATTTAGTGTGTCATGAAGGTAGACTACATTGCTTCATCCAAAAAAACAAAAACAAAGAAACTTTAACACCTTTCAAATGAAAAGGGAGAACCATAAATCACGTGTCATACTGTGATCAAATCACTATTTCCCGCGATTTTGATTACGGTATATTATTTCATGTGAAATATTGATTTGATCACAGTATGGCACGTAGTTTAAATTATGAGGTGATGTGACTAATAACAATACACACCACAAATTTACATCCCTACTTATAAATTATATGATATCAATCCAATTGGACCTGTTTATTTATTCATATTGCGTTGTTCCGTTTCAAAATTAAAAATGTAAACCAAATCAAATGAATATCACTAGGAAATTGCATGTTGAAATACATTCAAAGGAAGGTATATTCACATTTTAAAAATTATATAATTGTTTACATGTCGGATTATATATGGGAAAATCAACATGTAAATTTAAACCCACACAAGGTAGGTGATATTCTTATTGAAAAGAAGAAACTGGAATTTGAAAAAATATTTGCACAATAAAATTCAGTTCATAGTATTATACAAACAACAAAGACATACCTAAATTAAACATGCCAAAAATAAAATAAAAAACTTTATACATACATACATAAAACATAGGCAACCAAAGTTGCTTATGGTCTTAGCATGTCGGTCCGGCAATACCGCACTTGCTCGGCAGCTTCTTTGCTTCCTTAGTATTAATTCCAAATAGTATGCGAACAAGGGAAGATGAAATGTATGAACATAAGCACTTTACGTCTGCACCTCTGATAGCATTACAACATTTAGCGGTTGGTGGCGGCGGATTCGGCCCCCTAACGGCTGGCAAACAAGCACGGCCGTCGTTGCCCACCTTACACAAGCTCATAGCAGAGACCATGCCATGATGACTTATGATGAGGCTCAAACTCAATAGTACAACAAGTGCAAATGTCAACTTATTCATATTGTGGATTTTGAGTTTGTGAGATGTAGCTAGATCTTGTTTGATTAATAAATTCTGATGAATTTGAAGAATAATTTGAATTGCATGTGCTTATATTGTGTGAGATTGTGTAGTATTGTTATGGATGGTTTCATTGTGTTAGGAGGTGGTTCAAACTTGGCAAATGCTATGACCAAACTAAATTTGAATGTAACTCCTTTTACAATATTATTGGATGTTATGTGTTTTCCAAATAAAGATGAACAGTTGCGTTAGTTGAAAATTTTTAAATTTGGTTTGTTTTTATTAGACCATATACCCAACTTTTGGTCAAGACTAAACGGGTTAAAAAATAAATATTTATAAGTTATTCTAGTATATTCAATTTTCATTATTTGTTTCTGACCCCTCAACTTTTTAATAAATAAATTTTAAAATTTTTGGATGTTATGTGCTTTCCAAATAAAGATGAACAGTTGCTAACTGAAAATTTTCAAATTTGGTTTGTTTTTATTAGACAATGTACCCAACTTTTAGTCAAAACAAAGCGGTTAAAAAATAGATATTTAAAAGTTATTTTAGTGTATTTAGTTCATGACCACTCGCCTTCGTATTAAATTAAAAAAAATTGCATGTACATATGCATCATAATCGGTTCAATAATTTGAATTTATTATTTAAAGTCAATTAATCTAATAAATTTTGAGATTAAGCTCCCCAAACCCTCATCATTTGTCCACAATAATTTTGAAGTTAATGACAATATTAACGAATTCAGAAATTGATGATTAAGTGTGTAAAAGTGCTATGATGTACGGAATAATTTAATTACTAAATTGCATAATATTATGCTTTTCAAAATATATGAAATTGTTATACGAAGTTACAAATTGTTAATATCTGTATTTATTTAATATAAGAATTGAGATATCTCTTTATTATTTTAAATCTTATTATAGCTATGAAAAATCTAACTTCACTTAATGTTTTACAAAACCAGTTTGAATTTTCAGATATTAATACTCAAATTTTGGTTTATATCCACCTATTATGAACCATAGGAATCAATTCTTACTTTTTTTAAATCTTAAAGCTTATTAGTTGTCTAGATAATTTTAAATTTAGCTAGTCTTGAAGAAATCAATGGCATTAATATAAGAATGGAGATAATGTGTGAGATTGTGTAGTGTGGTTATGGATTGTTTCATTGCGTTAGGAGGTGGTTCAAAACTTGGCAATTGCTTTTGACCCTCTAGATTGTGTGGTTCAGGCTAAATTTGACTGTAATTCCTTTTACAATACCATGACCGTTATGTGTTTTCCAAATAAAGAATGATAGTTGCGTTGGGTGGAATTTTCAAATTTAGTTTTCTTTCTTTGTTTTTTAAGACCATTTACCGAACCTTCAGTTTTGGGTTGTAATTTTTTTTCTTATGCATGTTCTAAAATTGTGGGTTATTAGTAAAATTTCAGTTTAAATTGTTCTCTTAAGTGTGGTGATCGATCTTCATATTGTTATTTTGGGACATTAGACTGTTCCGTGATGTTTCGTGATGGAGTTAAGTCCACCATGTTATTTTTCTCTCTACATTGGTGTTTATAGTTCATATATGCATGCTTGATAAATTGATTAAGACTTTAATAAACATTAATTGAACATAAAAGAAGTCATATTTACTCTATTTTCCAAAGAATATTATTTTTTTCATTTATTTATTGGGTCTCTTTCTTTCCCCGAGTTCAATCACCTATGAAATGAATACGCCATTTTTTTTTCCTGCTCTGCCAATCATAACATTCTTTTTATCCAAACAATTATAAATCAATCGATTAAACCAATGACCAATAAAACAATCGCCCGAATAATCAAAAATCGTCTTTAGATTATTTGCTGATCAATAGGATGGTTAGATTTGGGCCGAGCTGTCGAGACGGCCATTGAACTCGGCCCCATAAACATGGCCCATCTTGATCCTTTTTGTCTCCAAGTATCTCCTGTTTTCAGAGGTAATTGGAGTCAGAAGCGGGACCCGCCCCACTACACTCAGCCCGTAGCCCTTTAGGCCCAGGTATTTAGCCGGGTTGTTGGTCATAAGTCTCATTGAACGAACCCCAAGATCTCGTAACATCTGTTCAAAAGTGAAGAAATAATAACAATCTTAGAAACAATCAAGAGGGGTAGTTTAGCATTTAGGTTTGAATGACAACTTGTAGGATTTGTTAATTAAAACTAACCTGTGCACCAATGCCATACTCTCTGGAATCAACCGGAAGGCCTAAATCCTCGTTGGCCTCGACAGTATCTCTACCGTTATCTTGCAAATTGTAAGCCCGGAGCTTGTGGCCGAGACCAATGCCCCTGCCCTCATGACCGCGCAAGTAGATCAAAACACCTCTACCGGCCTTCTCTATCATCTCCATTGCCAAAGCCAGCTGGTCGCCACAGTCACACCTTGCGGATCCAAATATGTCGCCTGTTAAGCACTCGGAATGGACCCGCACCAGTATATCTTGGCCGTCTCCGATATCTCCCTGTTGGAATTGAAAGCAAGTGTTAGTTATAACAAAAGAAGACCTGAGGTAATTTGCTACCAACTAGCCAACCATACAAGCCAGTATGGAAAAGGCTTATTTAATAGATAAAAAGTAAGGCTACGGTACTATGCATTGTGCATATTGGTCCATACTATGGATCAATATCTCCATTTTCAAAGTCCAAACAATCCATCTGAACTGTCCAACATAATCTACATATGAAAATGTACTTTAGATCAAATTTTACATTTTTTTAGAATTTTTTTACTAGTTTTTTAGATAGTAGGAAATCAATTGATCTAAAAATTCTAGACCATTCAAAAGTAGTGATTTTCAATCTATCTAATAAAATAGTAAAAAAAATGTAAAATTTAGTCTGCAAGTACATTTTCATGTGTAGATCACGTTGAACAGTTCAGATCGACCATTTGAACTTTGTAAACAAAAATATTAATCATAGTACCGTCCAATCTGCGCTATGCATAGTACCATAGCCTCACTCAAATATAAATTTTAACACAGGATATAATTACAGTGGCAATGTAAGAAGGTACTGAGACACAAAAGTTGAATTGTTTGGTTGCAAATTCCATCTTTTTGTTGTTTTCTTTTTGCTTTATAATGATTTTACCGATGGGGACTATGTTGGGTGCAGTATCTAAAGGTGTGCAGTGTGTTTGTGGTTGAAAATAGAAGTGCTTTAATATTAGTAAATAAATGAAGAAGATATTTATTTGAGTTATTTTCTTCTTTTTACACTCTAAAATCATGTACCTTAACCATGGCAATATGCTCCATGCCATCAAGAAGAGAGCGGTAGCAATAGGCATTGACATTGCCCCACTTGAGTGGCAACCGTGCAATGGAGGCTCTCTCGACCAACTTGTCTCTCTTCCTTCTATATCTGAAATTTTAATTTAATAATATTTATCAAAATGGTATCAGCAATGAGAATCCTTAACTAGTGCCAAGTCCAGGGCTATATCTACAATCAATGGTTGTGCAATTATGCAATCAATGACAACTAGCCGGTAGTTTATATGATTGGTCAATTGCGCAATCATTAATTGCAATAAGAGAATTCCTATTTTAAGTAAATTACAAATTGCATAAAACAATTGTTGGGTAACAGCCTATAGTTGTGCTTTCAGCCATTTTTTTTTTTTTTGATAAATCTTCGGCAACCCTCAATTTGTGCAGTTGGTCAACATGGGACCTGGTCAGTAAATAACAGTGCCAGTTAGAACCAATCTCAATCATGCAATAAACACTAGATCAATTATCAATTAAATGAAGTATGCCTGAATTGTACTAATCGAGTTTAGTATACTTCAGTCAAACTCAACCATAGCAATAAAACACCCCAAATAGTTCCCAATTTAGCGTCAGTTCAAATAATTGAACCAATGGAACCCAAATTGCCCCCAATCTAACTCTATTAACTCTTGTTTCTACACAGATTCAGTAATTGAGATTAAATTGTTCTGGGTATAACTCAAATAAAACTCAAGTTAACTGACCTAACCAAATCAGCAATGGAAACAATCTTCAGCCCCTCCCTCTTTGCAAATTCCCTCAGCTTTGGCAAGCGTGCCATGGACCCGTCACTTTCATCGACAATCTCGCACAAGACACCAACTGGTGGAAGGCCGGCAAGCACAGCAAGGTCTACTGAGGCCTCAGTGTGCCCGGCCCGTTTAAGAACTCCACCCTCCCGGTACTTAAGAGGGAATATATGGCCCGGACGATTGAAGTCTCCAGGCTTGGCATCTGCTGATGCAAGGGCCAGCACGGTTTTTGTGCGGTCTTTTGCTGATACACCAGTTGAGGTGCCTTCTTTTGCATCCTAATTAGACAAAAACAATCGTAATTGAATATTCATATTAACAAAAGAAAATGATGGAATTATCAAGGACTACCAAATGAGAATAAGCACTAATCTTTATTATTTTTATTTTTTTTTGTGAAGCAGAGAAGACACTATTCATGATTAAATTAATGTTTGCATTGGGGTTTTAGGCCAAATTGTTTTTACCCTTGGCTTAAATTGCACAGATTAGTGTTTATCTGCTCTCAATAAGAAAGATAATAACAGATAATAATAATAAAAAGATTTGCTGATTTGCAAGTATGTGAATGAAAATAACAACTGCCAAATTAGAATATTTGAAGTAGGGTATAAATGGCATAAAGTGATCTGAATGTGCCCCTTAGACCTACCAACGACCTAATACGTACACAAGCAACTGAAAACCAACCTGCAAAGATCAGTATGACCATAAAACAATCTGACTACCACCACAAAGTAAAAATTTCCCAAAGAAATAATTCAAACCACTTGACACGGCCCAAGAACTAATTATGCAATTGATATCTTAAAACAATGAGCACAACAAACTAAATAAAACAAAGTGATGAGAGAGTGTGTCATACAACGGTGACAGTGAAAGCAGTGTAAAGTTTCTCCTCATTCTCTTTAGAAGAGACCATGAGGGGAAGGTCCAACTTTTCGAGATCTTCCCCCATCATGCTGACACACACAATGCCGGTACTGTGCCTCACTATGAATGCCATGGCCTCTGGAGTGGCCAGAGATGCTGCCATGATCAGGTCTCCCTCGTTCTCTCTATCCTCGTCATCCACTACTATCACCAGCTATATTTCCAAAAATAATCATAAATCAATAAAACCATCATTATGGGTTGATTATCATTGATTTAATTATTTCTTAAATAGAAAGGATGCAACAGTAAATAGTAAACAAAGAAACTAAATTGTGTCAAGCAAGCAACAAACCTTGCCTTGCTGAATATCCTTGATGGCATCTTGTATAGAAGAGAAACCCTCAGTTGGGCTATCCAAATCCATCTCGCTATCTTCATCCATTGAAAAATCATAAGGAGAAGTGGAAACTGTTTGCACAGCTTCCTTTTCAAAAACGTCGGACTGACGATCCTGGCCCACAAGAGAAGTGCTCTTTGCAACAAAGGCACTGCCATGTCTAGCTGACGAGCATGAGACCACCAGTCTCGGCAGCTTGGTGTTTGCCGCATTGACCCTCCCGGTGGATGGGGAGCATTGTGACAGATTCAAATCCTTGAATAATTTGTGCCTTTTGTCAATGCATACCCTTCAAGATTAAAAAAAAAAAATTCAACAAATTTAGTTAAATTTGGAGCTAATTTGTGACAGATTCTGCATGTTTGTTTGTTTTAGTGTTTAATTTGTTAAACCACAAAGGGAATCAGATTTGGTGACACACACATAACCAGAAAAAAAAAATAAAGAGGAAAAATTGTGAATTTTGCACTACAATCAAAAAAAAAATTGTCTTGACTTTAATGTGTACTAAGTGCATCACAGAAATTTTGAGAGAGAGATTACTGATTCCGATTGAGATTGAGCACAGTTGAAGAAGAAGCAATGGTAGCCATTCCAGTCTCTACTCCTCAAAAATCAAAATTCAAATTCAAATTTTCCTCTCCTTTTTTACTGTTATATCAGCGATTCAATCTCAATTCGCACTTGCCTTCCTAAAAAAAATAACAAGATTAAAAAAATCAGTAAGCAAAACTCGGTATAAACAGTATAAAGTAGGTGATTACAAATATTAAACAATCAAATCACATCAAGATCACGGACGGCTAATAGACTTTGACCCGCTACTGATGTGACCTGCCTCTGACATTTCTAATTTAAAAGACAAAACCCCAACTGTTGAAGCATCTCGCGCTACTAACAAAACTGGAGACGTCCAGTCCCGTTAGGAATAAAAAAGAAGAAGAATTTGACAAGGAACGAGGCTTACCGGAAATCGGTCTTGCGTGGCCGACCCGAGAAGAAGCTTCTACAATCCGCGGCCTAGAGAAAGAGAGAGATTGTTTGGTTGATCGTATTGTCGTCGGTTGGGAGAGGAGAGGAGAGGAGAGAGATGAGATGAGATGAGAGAATGAGAGAAACGGAGAGGATAATAATTTATAATGCGAGGGAAAAAATGGGGATGGCCGGATGGGGAAGGAGTGGGGAAGGTATGGGGGATGGGAGCAGCTGGGGTCCGATGGGGATGTATCATATATGGGTAGACTCTGAGAGTCTGGATTCTCTAAGGTAACTCCAATTTTGAGATTGAATCTTGATTGTCCGATTAGAATCCGATACAATCTGATCCGACATAAAATGAGCGGGAATCCTTCAATATTCGTGCTAATGTAGATTGGACCATCTGGATCAAAATACAAAATTTAAGTTAGCCCAGGTTATATGTGTTCCTATATGGGCAGAACTCTTGAGTCTAGATACTCTAAGGTGACTCAAATTTTTAGATTGAATCTAGATCGTCCGATTAGAATTCGGACCAATCTGGTCCGAGATAAAATGAACAGGAATCTTTATTATTCGTGCTAATCAGATCGGACGGTATTGTATCAGAATTCAAAATTTGAGTTAACTCAGGTGATATGAGCTCCTATATGGGTAGCGAACTTTACTCCTCTTAATAGAGCCGCCTTCTAGGACCAGTTTCTCGCGCTTTTTTTAATGTGAACAGATTTTCTGTTACTAATCTCTATTGTTATTCGTTTAACAAGTCACTGTTATTGGGTCCCGAGGTTTCTCTTCCATCATGTTGTAAGTGTCAGAGGGATATTTAGCTATGTCAGTGACTTGCAACAAAAATTGAACTAGTGGATCTGTTATTGTTTTTGCCGATTTGTATGAATAGAAAACAAAACAAAATTGGCTCTGGTTGGCCGACTGGGACAGTAGACTCGGTTCTTAGTTCGGGTAAAGATTTTAACAGAGCAGTTTTAGCTTCATGCAGTGCAGAGACCATAGAATAAGTCAGCACTGCATATGGTTTATGCGCTGCATAAAGACAAAAGTACTATGTTGAAGTCTTTACCCTTTTTTCTCCGGTCGTCATGCATATATTATAATGTTTGACAAACTTTTAAATTTAAATTAGTAGAAAAATATTTTTTTTATTTTTAATAAAAAGATAAAATACTAATGTTATAAATTAAAATTAATTCAAATAGAAAAGGTAACAAAAAAAAATTAATTTATGAATTTTTATTTTGAAGGATAAATCTGACATTATAAAATTTAGAATAGAAGATACGTAATTTTGAAATTTTCTTCCTCTTTTTTATTTTCCTCCACGTGCTTTAGAATATAGAATCTTGCTTCTTCTTTTTTTAATATGGATTTAGCCTAATTTGAAAAGTAAAAAATGGTTTCTTCGTCAAATTGTTGACAACAGATGAGTTTGACGGGTGCATGCATATTATCATACTGGATCTTGACTAAAATATACGAATTCATATCCTCTCCATTTTTAAAATTAGTAGATCTGGACCGTTCATTTTATCTTGGCACGAATCTCAAAGCCCAATAATATTGTTCCTCCACTAATCCCAATCTCAAACCGGTTGAGATTTAATTTCAAACCGTAAAATGAGGATAATCCTCTACAGTATCTGAGAGGATACGAATCCATGAATAAGTAACGCGATCACGACACTCGTATATATCGATATATGATTGAAATAAAATTTTTATTGTATGAATGAATTCGTAAATTTTTTGTAAAATTTTTGCATTTTTTTTTCAAAAGAAACATAATATTTATTAGTGTGGAAAGATCTTGACATGTATACGAAAATACTTATAATAAACCGTGATTTTAGTCATAATTTTGTATACATTGGGAAATTTAAATCTATCAAGTACTTCTAGCAAATTGTCAAAAAGACTACAAAAAAGAATGAGGAATTGAGATCGTGTTTTTGTGTGTCTTCATTGTGTCTTTATTTTTTTAATTTTTTAAATAGAAATTCTAAAACTTATATGTCAAAATAAAACAGTTAGATGTAATCTATATTATTTTCTTAACATGCATATAAAAAATTATCAGTATTTCATTTTATTTTATACGAGTCAATAAGTTAAAAAGTCAAAGTCCATAAATTTTTCACATTAAAGTATTTTTGCAAACTTTTCATAACAATAAAAAAAAAATCAAAATATTATAATCTTCTACATGTAAACAGAGAAGACGATATTTAAATCATATCTATTTATTTTGACATTTAAATTTTCAATTGTAAGTCATTAAAATTTTAAAATAGAAGCATAATAAAAAAATATGAAATATGAAATATGTTTATAATTTTTAATCAAGTAATTTTTAACTTATCTAAAAAATAGTAAAAAAAATGAAAAATATAAATTTGATATACAAATACAATTTTGTACGGATATAATATTTAATAATTCAAATCAATTGTTTGAACTTTAAAACTAGATATATTAATTCATAATCCAGACCAATATGATGCGCTATACATAGTACCATATCCTCACTCTTCATTATATATTACATATCATGACCCATTAAAACAAATTAAACAATATACACTACCTTTAGTATGAAAACTATGATTTACTAATGATATACCTTTTATATGAATATATATAGAGAGAGTGTGTGTGTTGCAAAAAAGAAATAGTCGATGTGAAGTAGTAGTATTTTTTTGAAATTTTTTTACTATTTATTAAGTCACTTTGAAAATTATAGATCCGGATAAATAATAAAAAAAAGTAAAATTTTCTGGACCATTGAATCAGAGATTTTCAAAATAGCTTAATAAATAGTAAACAAATTCCAAAAAATGTAAAATTATTTTTTAAAACTATGATTTTTTTTTCTAAAACGTTGACCCAAGCACATTTAAAGTAGTAGTTCTTAAACCTTGATACTACTATTTCCTTTTTATAATTTTCAAAGTTTAAATAGTCGATCTGAAGTGTTGAACGTGTTCTCCATTTTAAAATGTGCTTGGAGACCAAATTAAAAAAAAATTACTATTTTTTTATGAATTTTTAACAATCACTATTTTCCAGATTTTTTCATTATTCAAAACAGTGATTTTCAAAAATTCTTAAAAAATAATAAACATTCTTAAAAATGTAAAATTTGTTCTCCAAGTACATTTTAATATGACGAACACGTTGAGCACTTCAATTGACTATTTAAACTTTAAAACCGTAAAAACGAATTGGTAACACCAAAACTCTGTAACTCCTGCTTTAATCTTAGCCCATAGAGTCCGGATCCCCTAATGTAACCTAATTTTTGGGTTTTGGATAGAGACCGTCTGATTAGAATCCGACGTTCTATCTCGCACGATTCATCTCGGAATGTGTGCTCCATCTCGAATCCAGCGCTTTATCTCGCGCACTCATCTCAAATCCAACGGTCCCAATTTAAAACCTAAAAATTGAGTTACATTAGTGGATCTGGATTCCCCCTCTCTATGTATATTATTAGAAGTGAATCTTTTTTTCTAATTCTGGAAAGATGTGAACTGCATAATCCCATACGTCATACTTGTACATGGAGCTGATCATCTCTTTAATGAGTCGGCAGTTGCAAACATTAATTAATTTAGTGAAGTATATATGACGTATGGGATTATGCAGTTCGCATCTTTCCATAATTAAAAAAAAAAGAGATTCGCTTCTACATTATTGTAATTGAAAAATAAGATTAGTTTAGTGATCCGTTGTATTATTATTTTACTATCCTCGGACGACCAGTAGTCCAGTATACCATTAATATAGTTTTTTTTTTTGTTTTTTTCTGTGAGTGATGAGAATAACTCACTACAGCAAAACATCCCTTCTGCAATCAGCCTAATCGGTCGCTGAAGGCTACATCACCGGTCGCAGTTTTTTCGTCTAAACCTAAAACGTGCGCAAAGTTCTAAAAAAAAAAGAGTTTCGCGGACCTTTTTTAGAAGATACCCTTCAGCGACCGGTCCAAATCGGTCACATAAACTTTGGGCACCGGTCGCCGAAGATTTTTTTTTTTTAATTGATCTTTAGCGACTAGCAATCCAACTGGTCACTGATGACTGAAAATACTGTAGTGACTATTATTCAAAATAGTCATTAAAATATATAGCATTTAAATTTGCTATTCAAAATAACTCTTTAAATTCCTTTTATCTTTTTAACCTTTTGGGAAAACTTCTTAATTGTAGCCTAATTAGGGTTTCGGAGTTATTGTTGATTATTTTTAATTGTCTGTTGTTCATTAAGAATGGCTTAAGGATAGAGCTAATATTAAGATTGAGAATAGTAGCTAATCCAACATTTTGTTGGGTAGTAGAATAGTGAGAAAATCCACAAAAAACAAACAAAAAATAATCTATATTTACTAATCCAAACACATCCAAACATATAATAGTAGTTCAGAATAGTGCTAATATGAATTAGTGACTATTCTTCACCCATCCAAATACACCTCGCCTTCTATTACTAATTTTAACTATCAAATTTCGTACTAAACTGTAACTAAATTAGAAATATCGATTTTTGACAAACATTAATATAATTTTTCAAAATTAGGTACTTGTTATGGAAATAAATATTCTATTATTCCAATGGAATAACAGGTTTTTGTTATTCTGATCCCAACCATTCAGAGTTTTCTATACATGTATTTCTATGAAGAATTTTTTTTATTTACGAATCTTAATGAAGTTGAATGGTTGAAATCAGAATAACAGGACCATGTTATTCCATGGGAATAAGAACAGATTTATTTTCACTTGTTATTTGTTAATTTAAGAGTACCCTTTTGATTTCTCTAGTGCAGGTAGGGCTTCAAAGTGGTCCAAAAATTGGTGTTCATAGTTTTCCATCAATAAAAGATCAAACTTGGTAGTTGGTATTAATAAAACAGTAAAAATTACGGCCACCGTTCAATTAACAATTTTTAAAGTGGCTCAATAAATAGTAAAAAAATTCTAAAAAATATATAATTTGGTCTCCAAGCACATTTTAATATAGAGATCACATCTAACGGTTTGGATTGACTTTTTGGACTTTGAAAATTAAAAAATGACTTGATTGCACAGGAGCTCAGGAACAATCAATTATATATTAGTCAACCTCTATATATATAGAGATGGGCTATGGTGAATTGCAAAGTAAGAGGTCATTTTTACTTCACGCTCATATTTTCATTTTGAAAATCTAAACAACCGATCCGAATTGCTCAACATGTGCTCCATATTGAAATGTGCTTGGAGACTAAATTTTACATTTTTTGGAATTTTTTTACTATTGATTAAACCATTTTGAAAATTGCTAATCCAACGGTCCAAACAATTTTACTGTTTTTAAAATTTTTACTATTCACCTATATCTGCGATTTTTAAAGTGGCTTAATAAATAGTAAAAAGATCCCAAAAAATGTAAAATTTAGTCTCCAAGCATATTTCAATATGGAGAAAATATTGAGCGGTTCGAATCAGTTGTTTGAATTTTCAAATTGGAATACAAGCGTGAAGTAAAATGTTGTTTTACTTCGCAACTCACCATAGCTCATTTCTATATATGTATGTATGTATGTGTATGTATGTGTATGTATATGTATGTATATGCACATATACATATGTAGATGTGCGCGCGCATATTAATTCTTGAGAAATTGATTAAAACTTTAAAGTAGAAAACTCGAACAAACAAGCAAAATAGTACATTAGCAAATAGAGCAAAGTTTAATTATAAACATTAAACAGAAAGAAGTTTATTTTTCTTTTATATTTTGATCTCTTTCCCCTAGTTCAATCACCTATGAAATGAATATGCCATTTATTTCCATCAAACATAACCATATTTGTATGACTTGAACATATTTCAAAAGGGCAATGCAGATGAAATCTCCCAAAGTATAAAACATCGTTGTTAGATTAGGCCGAGTTCTCGAGAAGAACATTGAACTCGTCCCCATATGTTAGAAATGTACTATAGTCCAGAATATTATGGGCCATATTAATATTTAATATGGATCAGATCTTAATGGGCTAGGCCCGAATTCTTATTCTGATCTGATCTGATCTGATCTGATCTGATCTGATCTGATCTGATCAGATTAGATACGTTTTCTGAATGGGTGCATCTGAAGTGGTGCATTTGAA
>CAXKVW010000119.1:0-137841 GCA_964058825.1 Carex arenaria | reverse complement strand
AGTATAGATAAAATTTAACAAATGAATATAAAATTGAAAAATTATTTTTATCATAATAAAATGACAAATTTATATATCCTCAGCCCTTTATTTTTTTGCTCCCACTGGTTCCCAGAAACATCAAATAACTTGATGAAATAAGGTATACTGTATAAAAAAAATTTGCCTATATTAATTATTAAAAATCTATATACGAGCAAAGAAAATAGTGTCTTAAATACATATTGATTTGAAAAGCAAAAAGATAGGTCCGTCATGCTTCTTCTTTTTCTGCGTACAAACTTTTGCCATGTTAATCTGTTTATCTAATAGAAAAGTCCTCTTTGTCCGTTTAAAAGGTTGTACCTACAATACTGATCAGTCACGTGTGAATTAATTAATAAATCAGAATTTAACAATTCTGGCCTACCTATTAATATTTTGGCCAGAATTGCAATTAAGGCTTGAATTAAAAATATTAAAAATTGTATTTAGATAGATTAGTTATTCATGAACTCTGCGTAGAAAACAAAAACACTGCTAATGAAAGGATTTTTATATATAAGGGAGCTCAAATGCCTCATGTTTTTTATATCTCATTGTGCCTTAGATTTTTTATCTCTGTTTTTTAAAGTTCAAATAATTGATTTGAACAGCTCAACTTGATCTCACATTAAAATATTAAAATGTGCTTGGAGACAACATTTTAGATTTTTTAGATTTTGTTTTACTATTTTTTTAGATAAGCACAAAATCATTGTTTTTTGAGAATTTTATACTTTTTATTTTATATTTTCTAAAGCTATTCAAAAAATATTTTTTCTTTTTTTTTTTTATTTGAGCACTTTCATGAACTCTAATATAAGCTATTTTATTAGATGTCTGTTATGAAAATCAAACGAACTAGATTTATCACATCTATAGAGAGACGGGATCATTTTTTTTTTCTTTTTAGATATCAAATTTGAATGTCATATATAATTATAAATTCAAATTTTTTGCTTAATGATGAAGGTTTTAATTAAAGGCAAATGAAAAGTCCGGTGCAGGTGCAAAAGAATAATGTTGACCACACATGCAAAGATCCGTCCTTATTTATATACACATGCAACCTTAGTGCACTTAAAAAGTGCTCAAGGGATATAAAGGTTACACGCTCATCCTGGTGCAAATTGATATAGAAAATTGTAGATATAGAGAAGAGAAAACACTCAAAAAAGTAAAATGAATCTTATCTATGAATTTTTTTTCAAAATAACCTTGCCTTCTCATTATTTAAGTTATGGACCATGGCCATTTATTACCCGAAATAAACTAAATTCTATTTTAATTAAGATTATTAATTGTTAATAATGTATCCATGGATATTTTAAGATCTCTGTAATTTTTATGATAATACTTCAATATATCGTAGTATAACAGCAAAAAAAATAAAAGATTATGTATCTTCAGACCAACTAAAATTTGACAAATGTTTTATATATATTTTTATATAAAAAAAAGGAAATATACACATAACCATATTTATTTGAAAACTGTAACAATCGAAAAAATAGCTACCAAAATAAAAAAAATATTACAAAAATATATATATTTTTAATTTAGACATGTTGTACGTGTATCAAAATTAGTGCAATTGTAGAATGGTTTGGTCATCCATCAAATGCTATTAAAACTAAATTGTTTGATGCATGACTATTCTATTTTAAAATTATACCAGATTGATACACATCATATTTAAAATATAAAAAATATATGCACTTTTATATTAATCACCGTTCGGTTAGTCAAATAATCAGAGCCAGCGTTAAGTGTAAGGAATGGAGGTCATTTTATTTTAAATTGTTTGTATTTTTGTATGATTTTTTACATAATTAAGAGTAAAATATTATGGTCCCGTAAAATTGACTATTATTTTCACTCAAAAAAATAAAGCTTATATAATTGATCTCTATAGTTCGAAAAATTGACTTTGAAAATAATTATCAATATTACTTATCATTTTAAAAAATTGTGAAGTAGGCACTTTGCAAAAGTCGAAATTGAAGGTCTTTTATTGCAGATATCTACAATAAGATAAATTAAAAATGCAACGGTAGCATGCATTCCATTTGCATGCACAGGCAGAGAGGATAAGGAAAGCTTAGAGGATGTGTAAAGGAGAGTTGAGTCCATAGACTCTCCACTATATATGTCTCTGTGGGGCCCACTCCTCCATCAAACAACAATAAAAAGGTTTGAGACACAATTTTCCAGCCAACATCAGATTTGATTGATTATTAACGGACTGTAATTAATGTCGTAAAGTGTAATACCAGTATTTCAAAACAGGCTGTTCGGCCTGTTACTGTGTGGGGAAAAAAAATATTTTAACTTCGTGTTTTCTGTCCCATACACACAACAAAAATTAGTTCAAATTAAAGTCTAACTCATTCTCCTTCCCGTTCCCGCATGTAGGCCGAATAGGCCCGAAAAGAGAGAGTTCCATGTTTATCATACTCAAATTTAAGTATCATGGCTCCGCTTCATCCGATTAGATTTACGATCCATTCATTCTGCTTCAATATTCGTGCAAATCAAGTACGTGCACATCTTGAAGTGGATTGCGGAAAATTTAAAAACGAAAAATAATTGGATAAGATTTAACTTTCGTGATTACAGCATAATCCAAATATAATTTGTTAAAAAAATATCATGATTTCTATGTTACAAGGTAGTTTCCCGTGTATTTAATTAAACCAAAATAGGATTTTGAACCCCCAAAAACAGAATAAGTACTTTATTCTATGCTGTGTCAAATTTCTGATGAGATTTGAACTGTTTATTGAGGTTTGAAAGCATCTAACGGTTGATGCTGAACTTTGGTCTGAGAGCATGATAATTAGTACGTACAAGAATCAATTAATACTTTGAATATATGCTCTCCAAAAGGTTTTACAGGTTTCATCTCATGTAATATCATGAAGAAATAAGGAAAAGGTTCATCTCGTGATAACCTGAGGTGTATATTAGATACTTGGTAACATTAGGAATTGATTGATGATACTTTTAGAAATTTAGAGGAACCTTTTTACATCAGATCAACTATACATTCCATTCTAATCTAACCTTTTTCTATAGAGTATAGAGTCAGCAGCTTAGCTGGAATAACAACGAAGAATATTTCAGTGCTCAAATAAAAAGAAGCATATCAATCAAAGCAAAATGGCCCAAAGCAATGTCTGACTTATAACAATAATATCTAGTTCCTAATTCATATGGAAAAAGGGGGTGTCCGATGCCCATCGGACCAGAGTCTGTTCGATGGGTGGTTTCTACCGTCCGATTCACTTCAAGATCTGTGCGCATCACTTTAATATCCGTGTTATTTGCTTTAATATCAGTGTGCACAGATTTTGAAGTAGATTGGACGGTAGAAACTACCCATCGAACACTGTTCTGGTCCGATGGGCATCCGACACCCTCCTCTCCCAATTCATATACTTTTTAAACGGCTGCTGATAATCCTAAAAAAAAATGGAAAATCCTTCAATTGTAAAGTAAGATCTGGCCTTAAATAGCTTAAGAAAAACACTCTACAGAAGTGCCGATTTTTTTATTAATACCATTCCCTTAAAAAAAACCCGCAAATTTGATAGAATTCGAAAAATACCAGGGCCGCAACGACAAATGGCACCTCTCAGAATAATTAATAATTTGAATATGTTAAAAAAAACATCAAATAAAATAGATGAAACATCTTATAATTTAGATGTACTAGGAGGACTCCGAAATATTTTTCAGACATTATCGTTACCGGTTATAAAAATAAATATCTCTGAATTATTGATCCAGGTTCAAAAGTCAATTCTAGTGAATAAAAAAATTATTGTGATCATTTTAGTACATTCAATTTCTAAGATACTCTATCTATTTTAAAAAAAGCTCACCATCATCACAAAAGTCAAATCAATCTTTTCAAAAATAGATGAAATATCTTACAATTTGAATGTACTAGAAGGACGATCCTAATTTTGTATTTACTAAAAGTGACTTTTGAACCGGGATCAATAATTCAGATCCAAATCATTTATAGTTTTTTTTTAGTAACACACTAAGAAATAGTTTAAATTTTTTTTACAGTCGGAAAAATTGACGCCTGAAAAATGTTTCAGAGTCCTTTTAGTATATCTAACTTATAAAATATTTTATCTATTTTCTTCGATATTCTTTCTAACATATTCGATTATTAATTGTTCTTTCTATTTTTAAAAATTATTAAATAAATATTTGAAAACTTAACAAAATCATATGAATTTCGTTGGTTTTTTTAGTTTTTGCGGAGTCACAACGACAAATAGTGGGCCGCCAATTTTCATTATGATTCTGATAATTTTCGAATTCTCCAGAATTTGTGGATTTTTTTTTTTAGAAATGGTATTAATAAAAATTTCTGACAGAAGTGTTTCTTTTGTAAAGAAAAAAAAGGTTGTCTAGGAGGTAAAATTAAGCATAGTAGAAAATATACCCAGAAGATAAGATAATATTGAAAAACATAACAAATACCGCGCGCCTAAAAATCTGATCCGAATTTATTGTTATATGTAATATTGACAGTACTATTTTGACTTCATACAATGCATGAGTCATATATTTTTTTTTCATTTTAACAGTAATGTATGTACGCTCATGGTTTAATTTGAGACGTAACTAATTGGTTATTATTGGTATGCATGATCCTTATTGATAGTACTATTTTGATTTCATATCATATATATATATATTTTTTCATTTTAACAGTAATATTTGAGACGTAACTAATTGGTTATTATTGGTATGCATGACCTCTCACATGTCGGAGGGTGCGCACTTTGCTTATCATTACCATATAGCACGTTACCGTGACGGTCATTATTTTCATTTGCAAGAGAGCCTTATTTGATATATCGCAATATCGCATGTGGTTCGAACAGGCTACCTAGTCTCGAGGACGAGCAGAGCAAAAAAGGGGTTACTTACCTAGTGCTCCAACCATGACTCGCGCGCTAAAATGCCTAAAACGGAACATCTTACAAATTCCTAAATTGAATGTTTCTTAATTTTAATCCATATTGTTTTTATTTGCAGGCGCTGCGGCATGGTTTGGAAACTAAGACAAGTCAACTCGGTATCGGTTGGTCGGTCCGATCTAAGTTTCACTTTAGCCTTGCATTCATGTGATTTTTTCATCAAAACTCGGTTGAACAGTATTTGGCTCGGCTAGTGGCGGAACTAAGAATGAAAACTAGAGAGCCGTAAATAATTTAGGACTCATAAGCAAAAAAAAAATTAGGAGATGCCAAGGACCCATAAATAATTTAGAGAGTGCCAATGATCCATAAGCAAAAAAAAATTATGTATATTTTCTGGATCAAGGGGGGGCCGGGGCTCAGGCTGGCCCCTGCCTTGGTTCCGCCCCTAGGCTCGGCCGAGTTATCTGATTTTCAGTCCAAGTTAAGTCTGAGTCGGACCGAGTCCTTCGATTATTTTACGTTTTTTTTTCCGACAATTGTTGATCTAGGATATCAAATCACACCAAAAAAATCAAATTATGCAAACAAAATTTGAACTAGAAAAAAACTTAACACATATCTTGTCAAGATAATTATCTATTAAATTTATGTTGTCCGTTAAAAATACATAGCAATATGCTACGGAGATTGTATTTCTTGGGTACACATAGCATAACTTGGTTGAATCTATATTACCGTTGAAAAAATGTTACCGTTGTAATCATTTTCATTGCCAAACGGCTATTTAGCCTCGAATTTCTATAAATAGGATTTGTAACATATGTAGGGGTGTAAACGGATCGGATATTATCCGGATCCGAATCCGGAAAATCGTGAATTCGGATATTCGGATACGGATATTTTCGGATACGGATCCGGATTCGGATAATTTTTTAGCGGATACGGATACGGATACGGTTTCGAATATGAAACCGGATACGGATCCGGATACGGATAATTATCCGTATCCGACAATATTTTTATTTCGGATATCCGAATTTTTTGGATACTAAACTGGGCCAGCGCCAGCGGCCTGTTAGGATGTTACAATTAATTTCCGAATCTCTCTCTAAGACCAACTTTTGACTTTTGATATACATATAATATATTTTAATATTTATTTCTTCATAGGTCACCGGTGCACAGCCTTTCCTATATTTTTGTTTTTTTTTGTTTTGTTTATCCTATATAGTTAAAAGAAATGGTATTAAGCTTAGGTTAGTATATTTTGATTGATAATATGACATAATTAGTATTTATTATTTTACTAACATGATTGTGTTTTTTAACTGACGAACTTATGAAAAATATTAGATCTAACGAATGAATAAAAAAGATTATATTTAGATGTTATTTTTTGCTAGAATATACATTAGTATTTATTTTTAATTATCCGAATTATAGAGTTATCCGTATCCGTATCCGTCCAAAATCCGATCCATATCCGTATCCGTTTATTATCCGATCCGTATCCGTATCCGAGACTATCCGTATCCGTATCCGTATTCGAAATATTATAACGGATAAGGATACAGTTTGACCACTATCCGATCCGTATCCGACCGTTTACACCCCTAAACATATGAGGAAAATAATTAATATACAAGATTTCTAGAGTGGGCCTATGGTACTATGCATATCACGGATGGGTCCGTGATACGATTCAATATCTTCGTTTTCAAAGTTCTAACGGTCGATCCGAACTGTTCAATATGTTTTCCATATGAATATGTACTTGCCGACCAAATTTTACATTTTTTAGAATTTTTTTACTATTTTTTTAGGTAGGCAGAAAATCACTGTTTTTGGATGGTCCAGAATTTTCGGATCAAGTGATTTTATACCTACCTAAAAAAATAGTAAAAAAATTCTAAAAAATGTAAAATTTGGTCGGCAAGTACATATTCATATGAAAAACATGTTGAACGGTTCGGATCGACCGTTAGAACTTTGAAAACGAAGATATTGAACCGTATCACGGACCCATCCGTGATATGCATAGTACCATAGGCTCACTCAGATTTCTATCATATATTCTCTTTATATCCTACAAAATCAACACTGTCAATGTAATCTTTCTATTTTATGCATAAATTATAACTAACTTACGGTGTTCTATTTGTAATGCTTATATTATATAATTAGTGTATTATTTGAGTATAGTAGTTTTCTTACAAATTATTTTTTAACAAATTTTTCTTATATTTTAGCTGCAAAATAAGCTTCTGTCAAAAAAATCCGAATTTCCAATTCGATTTTTCCGATTCCATCCATTCCAATTTCACAGTCAAGTATCCAATTCTGATTGCGAGTTTCAGAACCATATGTTGCGGGCTATGAGGGCATGTGCTCACGCCATCTAGTGCTGCACAGCGTAGTGACAAAGGATTGGCGAAAAGTGGGTAGCTGCCTTCTTATACATGATACTGGTACGTACCATTTAAAATGCTGGTTTAGAAGGGCGACTAGTAGAGATGCTGGCAGCTGGGGGGACGCCAACTTGTCGATTTACAGGCGTGAGATATGTTCAGACGAAAGCACATAATTACCGATGAAACTCGCCAACTTGTTGATTTACAGATTTGAATATGTACCACTTCCTAGTAGAAGAGAATAAGAAAATAAAAACATTATTTCACCTCACTCACGAACTAGCCATGGCGATGAAACTCGCCTACGGGCTTCTGCTAAAAAATAAATAGCGATGAAACTTTTTTATCCACTTTTTTTCAAATATATAGGCTAGTTAATAAAATAAAAGGACAAACGGCGGATCACTCATTCATTCTACTTTGTTCAAAAATATAGGTGTAACTTTTCAAATGTTGTCATTTTAGGATGATTTGTGCGCGCTTATTTTTGTGATATTTACTAAGTTTAAAATTATTATTTTTAAAAGAGGAGAGAGATCCAATTACCACAATTTTGAGTTACCACAAAGTTGCAACAACAATTTTTTTATTTTCAAAGTCCAAATCGTCGATCCAAACCATTCAACATGATTATCTAAATAAAATGTGCTTCCAGATCAAATTTTACATTTTTTTGATTTTTTTTACTATTTATTAAGATGGGTACAAAAACTAGTCAAATTCAGACCATTGAATTTTGTACCCATCTTAATAAATAGTAAAAAAATTCAAAAAAATATAAAATTTGATTTGGAAGGATATTTTATTTAGATAATCATGTTGAACGGTTTGGATCGACGATTTGGACTTTGAAAATTAAAAAAAAAAACTGTTGTTGTAACTTTGTAGTAACTCAAAATTATTGTAACTTGATCCCTCCTCTTTTTAAAATATATTCTAACATCATTTGCAGCAAAATATTGGGCAAACTAGCAGGATTTATTTTTCCTATCTACTCATTTTCCAAAAAAAAAAGAGTAATATTTGTTTTTAACAATTTTATAAATTAGTATAATTATTCAAAAATAATCCACCAGCTTTATTTTAAGCTACAAAAGAAAACAAAAAACAGAAAAACTTTGATTTGCCTTAAAGGAAGCCTAGGCACAAATTAGTCACACACTATGCAAATGAAGGACACATTTATTTTTGATGCGGTTGTTGCCTTTGAAATTTTGTTAAATACACTATATAAAAAAAATGAAACTTCCAACTTAACATTTTACACAAAAGCAAACACATTAAATTAGCAAGTATGTCAACCTGAACAAATTAAAAAAAAATGTTAACAATATAATATCAATGGCAAGTGAAAATAAATTATGCTTATTTTATTATCTTGTCTTACCTAAATATAGTCAACTAAAATATATTTTGTCTCATGGTAGTCACATAATAATTATTTATTAGAGCGGTGTTCAGAATGTGGATGGTGTTAAAAAGTACCAAGGCAGTGAACAAAGTGTTATTGTTGCACGGGAAACAAATGAACATCACAACATCTACTGACTACTAGTACATATTCAATAATAATAATAATATAAAAAAAAACAATACACTGTTAATAGGTTTACAAATGGACCGGTATATTGACAGAGCCATAATTTTTTTTTGTAAATGGAGCTAGCTGCCTGCATCTTCCTGACAAAATAGAATCCTCTTTTGGTTTCATATAAAATAGATGAGGTACAAAGAGGCTAAAACATTTGTAGAATTTTAAACATGTTCGGTAAATGAAATGGAGCTGCTCCAAAAGCCCATTTATCTGCTGTACCGATATGTATGTGTATCAAAAGTAGTTACAGATGTTAGTCGTTAGCAGGTCTCTATGGAAAAAAAAAAAGTTTCATATTATCACCATAAAATAATCTCACTCAGATTTTATATAGAAATTCCAACCTTTGAAATTCAGATCATAAGAAATTGAAATTACATGTACACTTACATTTGAGAGGGGTTATGACGTCATGACGGGTTATACGACGTTATGACGACTCATTTGAAAAAGAGATAAATGGGCTTCAGCATCTACATTCCTGCAACTCAAATGAGTTTTTAAATAGTTGTTAACTACTTTTTAGAAATTAAGATTTCTAAAGTTTCTAACTCTCATATTTTTGAAATTAATTTTAGAGTTTCTATTAAACCACATCAGCAATAAATTAAAAAAGAAAATTAATCTAAGCCAATCATTTGGTTTGTGGGGAGTTTAGAAACAATTTCTTAATATGAAATTTTACTGCATAGTTTCTAAATAAGAAACTCTCCCACATCTCTAAAACTGAATTAGAAACTGTATGGATGTAGATGCTCTTAAGCTTACAATGTTTACATGAGCTCTGTTCGGTAATATTTAGAACATTATGGTCAGTGCCTGAGTGCCCGCGCGACAAATAGAAAAACATAATCATCATTGGTTGAACATGTTAGAAATTAATAAACTTAATTTTAGTCAAATGTATTAGTTAATGATTGGAACTATCTAGAATTGTCATGAATGTATTAGAGTTCTCTAGATGCATGTTGTGGTCACCTAGATTGTTTTAAAAGATGAAAAACGTGTATAAGAAATAGAGAGGATTTATGAGAGTAAATGTCATTTAGTAATATTAGAGTGTATAGAAAGTTATTATGGGTCTATATAATATGTAATGAGTCTTTTTGAATGTAGAGAATAAAATAATATTAATAATAGAAGTTAAATTTCTATCATAGAGTGTTCTCTCTTCCACTACTAAAATATATTAAATTTGCCTCTATATTAAATCGATCCTATCAGAACAAAGCTACAAAATAAAATTTAAAATTTACACATGCAATTATGTATGCTTATAAAATATTAATTCATGACTATCATTGACATTAGGATTTGGGTCTGGTCAAATTTTACCTTACAATATTCCCTAATCCCTACATACAATAGTATACAACTCACATTTGCTCAATGATTGCCTGTATTCTGGGCCTTTATGGACAAGGTTAAGTGCTCTTTTTGCCACTACATCAACAGAACGGCTCCTTTTAGGGCTTTGTTGAGCTTTCTATGCTTCTATAGTCCGAACATGGTAGAGGCTATTTGGGTTATTCTGGTAGCCCAAATCTTACAGGTCACTGACATATCAGAACTTAAAACAGGCCTATTGAAAGTAAATATTTTGTTTCTCCCTTTCCTCAGTGTCTTGTAACAGACATGAGACGTCAGTAAAGAAAATCTGTGATTAGATCTGGAAATGGAACCACTTCAAGCAAGGATCCGTATCCTCTCTAGAGGATGCGCATCACTTTACGGTTTGAGATTTAATCTCAGCTGGTTTGAGATTCAGGGGAAATAGGGTGGAATATTATTGGGCTTTGAGATTCGTGCCACATTAAAATTAATGGTCCAGATTCAATAATGGTAGAAGATTCTCTTGTGCAGTAGGAACACGTGGTTCTGTTCAATCAACTCTTTCCATAGTCTCGTAAGAGTACTCTTATGGTCAGATTACTAGAACGCGATCTTATGTTTAGACTAACAGCTAAGCTGGTGAGATACTGAGATTCAACCTTCTCTTGATCTTTTAGTATCTGTTTGGTTCTTTTGCGATTTGGGGCCTCATTCCAAAACAATAAATCTTTTTGTTCCGAAGCAATAGGCAGATGGACTTAAAAATTTACCATATTAAAATGTTATTTACTCTTTAAAAATAAAATTTCTTCCATCTGCCACAGTCTAGATAACCTCCACGGTGGTTCCAGAATTTCTTGTCAGCATGAAGGCAGCTTCCAGTTTCTTTTTTAATAGAATGCAGAGGCCAGAAGCAGTGTTGTTAAATGCGGCCGCATGGACCGCATATGCGGCCGCATATGCGTTTGCAGTCGAAAACCGCATGAAAATTTTCATGCGGTCTCAAATATGCGGTTTTGCATATGCGGCCGCATATTGGGCCGCATATTTCCGCATATTTCCGCATATTGGTCTGCATATGTGCGATTGAGCCGCATATGTCCGCATATTGGTCCCGCATATGTGCGAATTTATTGTTTGAATGATTTTAATGGGAATATATTGCATGTTTTGAGTGGAAATAAATTAATATATAGTTTAAAATCCGCATATATAAATCCGCATGAAATTCCGCATATGCGGCCGCATACCGCATATGCGGTATGCAGTGACCTTCCGCATGCATGAACAAAACCGCATTTTACAACATTGGCCAGAAGTGAGAGATGTCATGTGTAGAATTGAAATTTTATTTCCAACCTTAAAATCTTAAGCGTCAACGCATCATAGATCGTCCTCGATTTAAAACTCAGCATCTATATATAAAGGGAGAGGGGGGTGTCCGATGCCCATCGGACCAGAACAGTGTTCGATGGGTGGTTTATACCGTCCGATCTACTTCACGATCTGTGCGCACGTATATTAAAGCTACAGCACGGATATTAAAGTGATGCGTACAGATCTTGAAGTGAATCAGACGGTAGAAACCACCCATCGAACAGACTCTGGTCCGATGGGCATCGGACACCCCCTCTCCCATATATAAATGCCATTTTATCATATTCTTATATCAATTATTAAAGATCACCATTTTTAGTGGCGAAATGTGTGGCAATCTTTTCGCGTACACGTACATCAAGGAAGGACTGCTATTTTTAAGAGCAAAATGGAGGAGACTTGAGTAGTACTCTTTCTTAATAAATCAATGCAGTCAGGGGAGACCAAGCTCAATTTAGTCAAACGATCCAATAAGTTGATGAACAATAATTGCAGATAGGCCCAATTACAAATCATATGTTCCTATCAAGCATATAAAAAAATTTAAAACATATAATTTGTCCGGAATTTCTTTCTACAATTATGATAACTTTCATCAAGTAAAAAATAGCCGGTTGGCGGCTGTAAAGCATCAAATAATTTCCTTGTCGCAACTTGTAACTATATATAAACAATTTGATGATGACTTCATCGATGTCTGTATATGATTAACAAAATCTAGATATTTGACTTTTGGAACGACTTTGATTTTGCATATATAACCCTTTATTTCATTTTTGGCTCATATATTGTCATCTTGATTTTTGCAACTTCAATCAATTAGCATTCGGAAATTTCTTTAATTAATAACAGGCCGTTAATTACTTGATCAATTTCCATTAATGCTCTTGCAAAGTTTTTTTTTTTTTTTTTTGAAAGTCTTTGGCAGAGGCTTCCACAGTTCATATTGCTCTTGCAAAGTTAAAAGTTCAATATTGCAATGTTTCTGTGTCCATTTGTTCTCTCTAACCTTACTTCTCTAAGTCAATCTTTAATTGAGCCAAAGAACATACTCAATAGTCCCAATTCAACCAAACAGAGCTTCTCCATGCATTTCATATTATAGTTCACAAGAACAGCTACTTAACCAGAAATTTCTCCCCCACTTCTGAGACGTCTCTATTGGTCAATTGCTTACGACTTAATTTATGTTTAATTGTGAACGCTAAATTGTATAAGTAGAACCTTCCGTTTGGTGCCTTGTCTGCAGCATTAATAAATAATATGCAATCACTATATACTCTCAAATCGACAACTTTCTGGCAAAGAAAGTGAGAGCTTCACAGCTTCTAAGCAAATAATTTGTTTCTTTAGCGATGCTCATTAAAAACTTTGCTTTGGCTTTTCTCCTCCTCTTAAAAATCACATTATCAGCCAGTCAAGAAGCGGAATTTACATTCGATGGATTCGCCGGTGCAAACCTAACCCTCAACGGTGTAGCGTACATCGAGTCAAATGGCCTTTTGAGGTTAACAAACGACACATTTCAAATGAAAGGCCATGCCTTCTACCCATCTCCAATACGCTTCGGCAAGACCACCTCTTCCTTCTCAACCACTTTTGTATTCGCAATTATTTCGGGGTACCTTGACCTCAGTGGCCATGGGATTACCTTCTTCATCTCCCCCACAAAGAATCTTTCTGCTGCCTTACCAAGCCAATACTTGGGCCTCCTCAATATTCAAAACAACGGCAATCTCTCCAATCATATTTTTGCGGTTGAGCTTGACACTATATATAGCTCAGAGTTCCAAGATATAAATGATAACCATGTTGGTATTGATATAAATAGTTTGAAGTCAAGCCAATCTGCTTCTGCCGGCTATTATGCCGACGATTCAGGTGCTTTTCAAAATTTAAGCCTTATCAGTCGTAAAGCAATGCAAGTATGGGTTGAATATGAGAGCCAAGAGACACAAATTACTGTTACCTTATCTCCCATTGGAAAGTCTAAACCAAGAAAACCTCTACTCTCTTATAAATTCAATCTCTCAACAATTTTGAACGATTCTATGTATATTGGTTTCTCTTCTTCCACTGGCTCTGTCCATAGCTCTCACTACATTCTTGGATGGAGCTTTAAACTAAATGGAGCTGCACCATCCATTGACCTAACAAAGTTACCAAAACTTCCACGTACAACCCCAAAACGCCGATCAAAAGTCTTAGACATAGCGATGCCTTTCGCTTCAGCCGCCTTTGTTCTTATTTTAGTTGTTTTCCTTTTCCTCTACATGAAGAGGCGTTTCAAGTATAAAGAACTGCTTGAAGATTGGGAGGTTGAGTTTGGTCCACATCGCTTCTCATACAAAGATTTGTACCGAGCAACCAATGGTTTTAAGGAAAAAGAGTTGCTTGGAAGTGGTGGCTTTGGGAGAGTTTACAGGGGGGTTTTACCTGTCTCCAAATTGGAAGTTGCAGTCAAGCAAGTCTCACACGAATCGAGCCAAGGTATGAAGCAATTTGTAGCAGAGATTGTGAGTATTGGCCGGTTACGGCATAGAAACCTTGTTCAGTTATTGGGCTATTGCCGGCGTAAAGGGGAGCTCCTTTTGGTATATGATTACATACCGAATGGGAGTCTTGACAAGTATTTGTATGGTCAAGAAAAGCCGACTCTTAATTGGATCCAACGGTTTAAAATTATCAAAGGAGTAGCATCCAGTCTTTTATACCTCCATGAGGATTGGGAGCAAGTTGTCATCCACCGAGACGTTAAGGCAAGCAATGTTTTATTAGACTGTGATTTAAATGGTAGATTAGGTGACTTTGGCCTTGCAAGACTATATGATCATGGTACCGACCCTCAAACCACCCATGTAGTTGGTACAATGGGTTATCTTGCTCCAGAACTTGCAAGAACTGGAAAGGCCACACCTCTCACTGATGTGTTTGCCTTTGGTGCCTTCATGTTAGAGGTTGTTTGCAGTAAAAGGCCAGTAGAACCCAATGCACAAGGGGATCGAATAATTCTAGTCGATCGAGTGTTAGAACACTCGAAATTTGGATCATTAGCCGATATTGTGGATCCGAGATTAGGCGAATGTTATCCAGTAGAGGAGGTAGAGATGGTGCTTAGACTTGGTTTGCTTTGCTCACATCCACTACCAAGTGCCAGGCCAAGCATGCGACAAGTTGTGCAATATTTGGAAGGCGATACACCCCTACCAGAATTATCAGCAATATATACGAACTTTAGCAGGCTTGCAATGCTTCAGAATGATGGATTCGACTCTTATGTTATGTCATACTCCTCTACGATGACATCTTTCTCTGGTTTATCTGGTGGTAGATGATAAAATTGGTCTCTTTTGAGTTTTCTTATTTTGATTTAACTGATCAAATTGTGTAATCAGATAGTCTATAATTTGTGTATATTGTCATTGTTGATAAATTTTATGAATTTTGTTTATAGCCTTTTAGTTCAAACCCAGGATTGTAATTTTCTGATAAGCAGATCTCTTAACTGATTTAATATTCTGTTTTAAGGAGTTGCCCAATTATATTGGGTTTAGGGTCACGCTTTTTTCCCTTTAAGAAGAAAACTAGATGAAGTGGGTTTAGGGTCTCTGTTTTTAAAGTGGGTTTGTCATATTTGGCTAGTAGTTTAGGGTCTCTGTTTTTAATGATAGAATCATAGAACAGCTCAAGCCTTGTGTGAAAGAAAACAAAATGACACTAGAAACTGTTCAAAAAAGCAAAAGGAAGCAGAATTTACCTGTCCCTTTGTGATACTTGTACTTATTTTGGGTCTCATTTTGTAATTTTCATTGTCACATTTGTCATTCCATTTACTGATTTGAAGACAAGGGTTCTGATCTGTATATATGAAATGAAGCACTTAATGTATGTAGTATTACAACTAAAAAATTCTAACAAAATAAGAAATTGTCGAGGAACTTAAAAAAGTGCTTTTTCACCCGAAATTATAACATGACCACATGTACTCTGATTACATTAAATTCAGTAGACATAAACAGAAGACGTTGCCAAATAATTTCTTATAAAAGTTTGAAAATGTATGAAAATATGTAGATGTTGGTTATGATATAATTATTAAGTCAAAAATAATTAGAATCTGAGAAGAGTACTATTCCAACAATAACACCTAAATAAGAGAGGAGACCCTAAAATTACTTAATAAAAGAAATAAATATCATAATCGTAAGCTAATAAGTGAATAATCAATTACTGGCAACTGTATAGAATTGATTCAATGAATCAATATCAATGCCTAAGTTATCAAATCAAAACATGACATACATATTAATTTTTGTCAAAGTAGCTAAATAAAAATTTAAGAAAACTAAAATTATAACTAAATAATTTTATCAAAATAAGAAACTAATAAGAAATCTAACAATTTAAACATAAATTATAAAAATCATCAATTGCTCGCATCATCAATATCTCTATTATCCCTCATATATTAAAAAAAAACTAAGGAAATATAAGTAAAAATATATATATAAAAACAAAAAATACCAAGGTTCAGATGTAACAATCTTGCGCAAAGTTCAGATGAAAAATGAACCATTTTGGCATCTCTCAGCATCTCTGCACGTTATGAATGTGTACTTGTAAACTAAATTAAAAATATATAAATTTTTGTTTACAAGTCCATATTGTTATGGAGGTCATGTTCAATGATTCGGATTGACCGTTAGAACTTTTAAATTAAAAATTTGAGTCCATAGCACAGAATAACATGAACTATGCATAATACCATAGTCTCACTCCAGGTTTTCGGTTCTTAATTTGTTTGTGCAGGTTGAAGGAATTGGAGAGTCCAAATTTATTGTGAAACCTTCCGATTTAGGTAGAATAGCTCAAAATTATGGAAACAAATCTGCTGTGATTCTTAGGGATCGCAGGATCCTGCTTTTCCATATCCAACCTTTAATTTTTTGGAATTCACAAATCTCGAAGAAAACTAATTTTTATGCACGGATCTCAAAAATAATTAAAGGTTGGATATGGAAAAGCAGGTTCCTACTATCTGTTCGAGAATCACAGCAGATTTAATTTCTAAAATTATGCATGGCGATTGGCAAAAGAACCCAAAGATTATTTTGTGTTTGATTTTCTGCGGCAGTCAAAGAGTTGCGCAAGGAAGGTGAAATTGAGAAGACATTGGATTATTTTGTTGACATGATTTTCAGAGGTCAAATCTCGTGACAACAGTTTCATATGTTTTTTTTTAAAGAGGAAACCAAAATGAACATAGTTCAAATTTTAGTAGCATGCTAAACAATCGGGTAGCGATTTTAACAGCTAAAATCTGAGATGAGAGGGAAAAAAAAAACTTTGGACCAAATAATTATCCATTCTCCGATAAGGAAATAAATAGAGCTAGATTTTTAATTAATTTTATTTTTCAAACAGTTTCAAATTATTTCTCTTTTATTTTTGCATAGAAGTATAATTGTAATAATAAAATCGCAGGTTCAAATAAAAATAATAATTATTTTATATATTATTTTGTTTACTATATGGATATTGATGAGTCGACGATTTCATTCGAAAATGAGACCAAAAAACTTGAATTACTAAATTTTTAGTACGAAACTAGAGATAAAAGAACAGACGAAAGAATGTAGATAATTAAAATACACAACTTATCGCACACCCATGAAGCATCCGTTGATATCTCTAGCTATCTTTCTCTTCAACAACTATCATAAGAAGATATCAAGAGTGTTGATCACATGACTCAATCTGAAATACCACCCAGACAATTATCTCTTCTTTACACCAAAAGAATCCCAAACTTTAAGCTGTCTCTACAACAATATATAATGTGAAGGTAAAGATTCGTAGAGAAAAGTCAGGTGATCGAACAATGATTCAAGCTTTATTTATGGAATTAGAAGAAAGTGAGTTTGAGTATGATATTTTACACAATGAATGTAATACTCTTGCACATCTTTTCGTTATACATCCTATATCAATCATTCTAGTTAAGAGTATATCGAGTGTTTTCATTAATTTTATGTACCTACAAAAGAAAAATAGTGTAAAATGCCACTTCAATTTGACTTTTTGACTCCAAAGGAGACTCAATGAATCAGTGAATGAAAATGAAGACCTTAACATGATCTTTGAGAATAATGTTCTTACTATGCTTAATTTAAATAATTTTCTTATTTTTTGAAGTTTTAGTTATATTGTTAGAATAATAATAAATTGTCCATCAGACATCTATTTGAATTTATATTGTTAAATTTTTAGGAGTAATAATTTTTATTTTAGGCCGTATGCTTTCAATTTTTTATTTTTTATGTTTTGTTTGTTAATTTGTTAATTTTTATAGTTTGAATTTGTATGAATCTTAATGGATGTCAATTGATGGTATTATGGTTCAAAGAATCTTCCATGTTACAAAACATATATGCTTTTTGTGTATTATAGTTCGATTCTCATTTTTTTTATTTGTATTACATCTCATAATTATTATTACTTATCTGTTTAGAAATTAATTTTTAGTCCACATGATATTGTTTAGAAAATAATTTTTGTACAAGCACTAGTGATTGAATAAAATAATGACTTTTGTAGAAATGTCTCTTCTTGCGTTATATTACATACCAATTATTATTATAATTAATGCCGGCAGATTTTAGATAATTTTCTAATTTATAAAGTTTAATTTGATATCTAGCTCTATTGTTTCCTTACTGAAGAATGGATAATTTGGTCTAAAATGTTTTTTTCTCTCACCACATATCTGTGAGAATTAAAAGGTTAAAATCGGTGTTCAAACAATCCAAAACCCTATTCTTTATCATATCTGTCTGAATTTGACCTATAGACATCATAAATACTGATTAATTTTTTTTTTTTCGAAATACTAAGCTAAAGAAGTTAAATCATATCCATGGAGACCCATGGAATCAATTACGGTGGATATTATTTATCATTTGAGAGCTATTGAGACGGAAGAAATATTCTACACTTCTCAAATCGAAAACTTGCTTTGTTCAGGGATATTTCTAATTATCAAATCAGGTGTAAGGTGTTATACTAATATAGAAATATATTATCCTTTTCTTTGAATGAATTGTTTTCACAAATAGTTGTTTTCTTGCGTCCTTCACATCACTTGCTGTTAAAAGCTTTAATTGTGCTTCAAAACTGCAAGAACAAATTAAGCATAGGAGTGAGAAAGAAAAATATGATATGTTTTTTGGTGTGACAGACTTAGTATTTTTTGTTTTAACGTCACCATTTTTCTTTTGTGAGTTTAACTTTAAATTCTATCGTAATGACTTGAAATAATGAATTCAATTTGTTCAAACTGTTCTACTTCACAAGCGATGCGTTTAAATATCACATTTATATATTTTTTAATTAATTTAGTATAAAATTAACTAATCAAGTGGTCAAAAAAATATTTATATGTTAATTTTAATACGTTTACATTTCACTATTTTTATACCGCTTGATTTTATACTAAATTAATTCAAAAATTTATAAATTTGATATGTAAATGTATCACTTGTGAAATAGATCAGTTTCAATCATTTTGATTCGCGTTTTAAGTTAACCCGATACATAAGTTTTGGAGTTTTTAAAAAATTCAACAATTTTGTTTCCGCCATAGCACCCAGAGCCTTGCCGCCCATGCAGAGAGTCCCTCTTGTGTCTTCTTTCCTTGGACAGAATCCTTGTGTATAGGGGCACTGTCAGAATAGGTGGTACAATAGACAAGTCTCTTGCAAGTCAGTACTGTTAAGTTATGCCCTTTTGTATTACAAGGGGTTAGTAAAGGGCAGTAAAGTTCAGGTTGGACTCTCTGCCATAAGGACTTTTTGGTCATCTTTTCTTGCTAGGGATTTTAACAGAGTGATAGAAAGAATCAAGACGCATCAAATGAATAAAACTTTATCATCCTAATAGCAAAAAGAACCTGAGGTGCAAGACTTTAGGCACCATGTGTGAAGCGTAGCCGCACAACGCTTGTGTTCCAAGCCACGATATCTCTCCGGGGCCTTTGATCAAACACTTGTCTTGAGAGAGAGAGAGAGAGAGGAGGAGGAAGCAAGAGAGGAGTTATAAGGAGGCGGCGAAGAGATTGAGGTGAAAAGAAACGAGAGCACTGTACTTTGCTCGAAATTGAGGTTTAATACATTCAGGTGAACTTCACTGTTTGATCTAATCAAAATCGAATTGTATGATTTTTAATTAGAAAATAACTTATTTGGAGAAGAGAAATTTAGATATATATTGCCCATCCCAACTTTTAATTTAGATATTTTCCCAACAAAATTTTAAAATTAATTATTTTCTATCTAAATTTACTCATATTATTAATACATATTCCTTAATTTAACAACATAAAAAATATAATTTAATATTTATAAAAACTAAATATACAGTTTTTACCTTAAGCTAATACATTCCCTTAAACCCTCCGTGCCTGTTCGGCTGAGTAGGATTTAGCTTCCTTAAAGCTCCTTAGCTTCTTAATCCACGTTAATCTATCCAAACAGCTGCTCCTTAAGCAAGATCAAGATGTCTTCCTTAGCACAAAATCTTAATCCAAGGGATCCCTTAAGAATTTTACCTCCTTTAGACCTCCTCAGAAGCCAAAAAAAGTGTTTTTTTTGGACAATTATGTCCCTAACAAGAGACCTCCTTAAGGCCCTTCACATTTATTTATTATTTTCTATTGTCTCCTCCCTCTCTCCTGAGCACACTTACCTAGGCACGAGAAATAAAAGAACTTGTTCTCTCCGACGGAGATTGACGGTTGTCCGACCAACAACTTCCAAATCTGACGCCTCACAGTTGTTCTCCTCGAGACGCTCTTTCTATTGACATCTCATTTATTCATAGGTATTTTTTCTTTCGTTTGATATTTTTTTTATCTGATTTTCTCAAAATGTAAGTTATCTTTGATATGATTTTAGATTTTGTATTTTCTCAAATGACACTTGAGAATTTTCACATTTTTTTTCTACTAAGAAGTTTCACTTTTTCATTCCTTTGTTTTGACCTACAAGTACCGAATTTTTCTGAAAGAGAGTTTGGGCATAAATAGGGGTTTTGTTCTTAAGAGCTCTGTGTAAATAGATGGGTACAAACCACTATTTATTATATATCTCGAGTAATTTTTATTATATATCTCGAGATGCAATTTTTATTATATACTGAAAAATTGGAATTGATTGGTAATTAAATGCTTGATTGCACTTGTAGAGCACTCAAAATAGCACTCAATTTGGTTAATTAAATGCTTAATTGAACAATTAAGTTTCTGTTGGATAAAAATCTATGTTGGATATTTGGACCGAACAAACCGAAATAAAACTTTGGTTCGGTTCAGTTCGGTTACAATACTAATTCAGTTTGGTTCGGTTATATTTTTGAAACCAAATTATAACTTTAGTTTGCTTAGTTCGGTTCGGTTTGAACTGAACCAAACCGATGAACACCCCTACATTTAACACATATTAATTTTGATGAAATATATTAATTACTTTTAACTAAAATTATAAGTCAATTTGATTGATCAATCATATCATATGATAATAACAATATGAAGGGGTAAATTGGTATTTCACTTCTCATATATATTTTTTATTCAAATATATACTACAATCTTAATCTTTGTTATTTGCCGAACGCGAACTCCTTAGCACTCCTTAAGTTTTTAATCCTTCATCTCTTAATCCATGTTGCTGAACGGAGCCTCCAAGTTTCATAATAAGTATTTCAAACTTTCGATTCATTCTGCTTTGTGCAGTAGGTTAGCGAATAGGGGGCGAGCATTTTAATTTGATCTCATAAACACACACTCAATATCCTTTTTAGAAAAGATATCATTGCAAATTTGCAAGTTCAAATCTGAATAAAAGATATTGTGAGAATTGTATACTCAAGTAATTATATCAATTAACAAAATCAATAATAATTAACTGGGCCTCCAATAGAGGATCAAGAGTAACTGGGCCTCCAATAGAGGATGTCCAAAAGAGGCTTGCAATTGATTATTTTGTGTTATCCCGTCTACGAAAAGAAGCACACACAAAAAGTGAAGAATGAAGATGAATGATTGATTATAAATTAGGTACGGTTTAAAATTAAAGCTTCCTGAAGTTGAGATAGATACCTTCCACCGTTACCTATTTTAATTTTACGAAAGTAGTTACAATTTACAATATGATATTCTGTTGCGTGGCTCTAGAAGAATCGTAATTTCGTAATGCGTGTGCATTTTAATATAGATTAAACATCTGTCGATTTGGATCGACCGTTTAGACTTTGAAAATTGGAGAACCGAATCGTTTGTTCCTGAGACTAGAAACAAACGTTTTGAAGATATCTCTTCTCAACCTCTCAGGCCATTATCAGGTAGATTTTGTTCTTCTTAACTAAAACGCACTACTTTATTAAGAAGGTATATATACCCTCTTTCGTCAATATTTGAAAATTCAAATTTCAAATTGTACAAGTTGTTCTTTCTTCACTTTTATGGGATAGAGATACTAGTTTTTTTGCTTTATGCAGTGCACGGACATTAAAACTAAAATAGAGCTGCATGAAGTGAAAATTGCTTTGTCAATATCTTTGCTCCTTTTATGTTTAAACATCTTACATCATGTTTGTTTGTTTGTTTTTTTATAAAAGTGGCTAGCCACCTGTTTCATTAAAAACACAGTAGTTCATACAAAACTTAAAAAATTAGAAACGATAAAAATGATCAAGGTGTGAAGCACCAAAAGGATATTTGAAGCTAACAACAGAAAACATAAAGGCATAACAAATTGTCAAAATAAGAAACATAATATCCAACAACAAAGCACTCAAAATAAACCGGACAAGCACATACTAATCAACCCTAGAGGTACTAGTAAAAGAAGAACCTGAATCAGCAGTAGATGGATCGGCCGTCATAAAAGCAACATCAATAGCATTGTACTCAGCATGGTCTTTAAGGTAATCAGAAATATCAGAGCCCTCGAGACCAAGACATGGGTTTTCCTCAGACTAGTTGCTTACCCTTTTCTGGATATCTAAATCCGACAAAAATATAATGATGTTGTCTGCCTAATTCAAAAAAGTAACATCTAAAGTAAGTGCAATATTACATCATATTTGTTATAAAAGCGAAGGCCGCCACGTTTATTCTCTCTTAGCGAGATCAAAATTAGATGAGATCATAAAGTCTTACGCACGAAACCTTATCTTCCCATTAAATATCTGATGCAAAAGGAAATCATATGAACTGCAAATTGCAAATGGAAAGGGATAATTTTCTTCCAATCCGACGACATCACTACAGTGATGCACTCATCTGCATCTAAAATTGGGCCATGAAAGACGCCATGTTTTAGAAGGTAGACTGGTAGGTGAACCAAGTTAAGAAGTTTGTATGATCACATGATTCACAATTTATGGAGTTAGTCTGGATTTTCCGTGAAGATTATCTTTGTGCTTATCTGGTGTAGCCTAATATTTCGTTTCCCTTTTATTTCATCTTTTGATTGTGTTTTGGAGAATTCTAAGGTAGTATTGTCATGTGTGGGTGTGAACATATACAAATATACAAAAAAAATTGAACAAGGTTTGTCTTCTTGTTATATTTTGTACATAATTCGTAAATATGACAATACTCTATTAGGTAGACTTGTCTGGAGTGAAGTGGTCTCCTTAAAAAAATTCATTCACCTACTTATTTATTAATTTATTTTATATAAAAAGATAGAGAAAATTAATCTATCAATTTCTATTTAATTGTCAATAAAGAACCTTCAATTTCATCCGAGTTTCGAACTCATGACGTTCTATATCTAAGGACATGTATCTTAGTCTAAGTTACTCTACTTATTTAATTGTCTTTGATAAAACCAAAATATTTTAGCATAATCTAGTTTCTTGCTAATTAATAAATATATAATGATCACCGAAAAGAATTATGATTTACATAAAAAAATATTGGACTACAAATGAAAGAAGAAAAAATCCCAATAGCTTAGATATAATTGACCATCAGAAATTGAAGAGTTAGATTTTAAATAATAAATATTGTTAGCCTTATTTTATTTTATAAATGTTTTAGGTGAAATATGAGATAACGTTATCAGATTGTATCTCCGCGTTCGGCTTCGCCCGCACCACGGGCTACGACCAAGCCGCATTTGACTTTAAAGGAGAGAAACACTCGTTGTTGTCATTTCTACTCGGCTTGGAGAGACCAACGAATAGATACCAAGAATTTCTTGACCTGATATTTGATTTGTGGTGCACGTGCTATTAATTGATTTTAGTGAGCATTTTCCACCAACGAAAAAAAAGAAGGAAGAGACGCTATGCAAGACTTTCTTTTATTAAAGTCCGTAGTCCGGGCGGATTCATAATTCCAATCAGAAATATACACAAAAAAATTGATAAAAGTATATTTTTTTTTTCTACCAGCGAATTAAAACAGTGCAGCGGATAGGGGCTAAAAGAGTCACGGCATGACGGCATATTTGGGCTTATATATGTGCCGTGATTTGAGTATCATGCCGTCATCATTCACGTGAAGTGATTATTTTTTAAAAATTTGATACGATACGACACGTCACACGAAAGATTTAGTCACGACATATGATCACATGAGTCATGTGTAATTAGAACCGTTAGATCTTGATCAAATGATGAATCTTGAATAAACCATCACGTTTGGTTCGCTATTTTTTTGTACCACGCGTGACGGGTCCAAACATGACCGTTCATGTTTGGACACGTCATGTGTGGTCAAACATGACTAACATGTTGTGACCATTCACGTGCTCTGACCATCTTTCTAAATTTGCACGTTGAAATCTGACTTAGTCACAAAACAACATGTGATCCAAGTCACTTCATGACTAGTCACAACATGGTATATATTTAGATCTCTAGTAACAGACTCTCTTTTTTTCTCCTCGCAAATCAAGGATTTTTCTGAGTGGAGTAGCGAATCGGACAATTTTAGACTGACTTTATGTGAATCAGTTTAGACTGACTTTCTTTTCCGCACAATTTTCTTTTGCTGGGCTGTGAATTACAAAAATTATTTTCATTCATGAGTAGGCACAAATATAAAATACTATTGAATCTACAAATAAATTGAATTCAAAAATGGACAAGTGCTACTCCTGATCTTCTTTAGGTCTACCCATGTCCATAGACACACAACACCCACAGCACACACTCTATTCATGCACGATACAGAATTCAAACTTGAATTATTTTGTAAGAGAAAATATACCTTAGCCATCTGAATTGGGCAGCGCTAGGCAACGCTATGCAAGACTTGGTGCAAGTAGAGCTCGTGAAAGGTAAACGGTGAGAACGTGGTGCTGGTTGCAGATTTGGAATGAATTTTGTCCGGATTCTGATCGGACGGTCCAGATTTAAAATAGAAACTCTGAGTTACTTAAGGAATCATGACCCTACATGGAATGGGGGCATGAAAGAGAAATTTCTAACAATGACCCGCTGACCCTCCATTCAATGAACTTTGTAAAACAAAAAACTTGCTAGATTTTTTTTTGGAAATATTACCCACCTCAATTTGTCTTAATTACATGTGTTATTCTATCACCACCAACCAAAAAAAACTACGTGAGGGAGTGCGACCGGTACGAAAATGAAACGGTATGAAGAACGAAAGAGACTTTTTTTGGGGTTGGGAATCTGTCCGAAAACATTCGGACAGAACTTTCCTGCAAAGTCTTTCTAGACCGTTGGATCGGATCTAATCAAAATTAATTATTATTACGTGATAACGGACTTATCTTGGATGTTACTATGTTAAGCGAAAAAAAGAAAAACAACCCTCCTTTCTTCTCTCTCCGTCAGTGAAAGAAAGAAATATTTTCTCTCCATGATTGAATTTAAATCTAATCACGTCAAAAAAAAAAAAAAATTATATGGAGAAAATCTTCTGTCACTCCTTCCTCTGTGCTCTATCCTACTCCACGATTGAATTCAAATTATAATCATCTAATTAAGATGAAACACATGCGTTGTTAAAGTATTTTTATTTTCTAAGTATAGATTAGTTGAGTTTGATATTCATATATTTTGCAAGTAATAATTCAAATGTGTGCTACTGAGATGTGCTGATCAGTACTAAGATGAATATCAAATTCACCGAGTACTAGAATTTTTTTTTTAAGGTTTGCTGCATAAAGCCACTAATGATTGTATTGATATAAAAAAAAAAATTTACAGATTAAGTACTAGAATTTATAATAAAAATTAAGAGTGAGTCTATGATACTATATATGCATATCACGAGTTGATCCATAATACCAGTACACAAAGAAGTAATGGTACAAGCTTGTGCCAACACACAAAAATGTATAAAGGTCTAAAATAAGGCTTAAATTGAAGAGTATCAATTGTAACATTTCCACTTAAGCAGAACATTAACACCATTATAGACAATGTAATCAAACTGGATCGATAATTGGAAACAGAGTTTGTCGAACTTTGCACATCTTGACTCACACAAATAGTTATAAAGTAAACCTTTATTTTGTTTAAATATCATAAGATAGAAATCACAACATCATTTTAATTTCATGAAAACTTTATTTTGTTTACTAACCAATTAAAATCAAGAATTTGCGATAATAAAGAGTCACGGACTTAAATATAAAAGGAAGAAAACCTCAATGCGGACTAGAGGAAAGTTACAAAATATCACAAGAACAAATTTAGGATCTGTTTGGCTGTCAAGCGGGAACGAGAATGAACTTGGGCTCGAATCCAATTTGAATAGTCGAAATATTGTATGTGCGGAAAAAAAAAATTCACTCTTTGGAGAACAATAACTTCCTTCTTTGACTGAGACGGAGAAAGGAAAAAAAAATAAAAAAAAAATCTGTAGGCATTAATTTGATTAATTTTGATAAGATCAGATCCTATGGTCTAGAGAAGCTTTGGAGAGAAGTGGGCTATGGGCCCACATATTCGAGCACCAAAGCCGCAAGACCAGAAAATGGTCCAAGATGCTCTTCAAACCTTGTCAGATGGCAGTCAGCACTCAAAATTGAGTTTTTTTTTATAAACCATAATTAAAAAAAAAAAAGTTCGGATTTCAGCATAATTAGCCGAGTTTTTACAAAAATCATAAGAAAAGGACTGCCAAACCGTTCCCTATATCCTCCAGAACGGATTGCCAAACCGTTCTTGACTTTTTTTTCAGTTTTATCTCAAAAACGGGTTGCCAAACCGTTCTTGACATTCGCTACAGTATTTTTTTTTTTTTTTTACAGTTTGATTATAAAATAAATCATATAATTTGTTTGATTTTGTGTATTAACAATAAGATTAATGAAACAATTTGAATATATTTTTTTTTTGTATTTTGACCATTTTATCATTTTAACAAATCAATTGATTGGTTTTTTATATAAAAAAATATATTCAAATTGTTCCATTAATCTTATTGTTAATATACAAAATATAAAATAAGTGTTTTATTTATGAAAAAATATGTTAGTATTCTAATTGGTCGATTTTTTAAAATAATGATACATTGGTCTACTACATGGATGATTTAGAAGTATCTGTAACCATAAGTTTTGAAAAAAAATTAAATAGAGTCGATTTTTGCCATAAAAGATGTTAGATTATGAAAAATATGTCCATTAATCATTCAGAGACATTATTTTCTAGAAAAAATTATCCAGAGATACAAATTTTTAGTATTGTTATTGTAATTCACTTTTACATTTTCTTTTAATTTTCTTCACGGAAATATTTATTGATTTTTTTACATAAAAAACCAATCAATTGATTTGTTAAAATGATAAAATGATAAAATGGTCAAAATACACAAAAAAAATATATTCAAATTGTTCCATTAATCTTATTGTTAATATACAAAATCAAACAAATTATATGACTTATTTTATAATCAAACTGTAAAAAAAAACAAAACTGTAGCAAAAGTCAAGAACGGTTTGGCACTCCGTTCTGGAGGATATAGGGAACGGTTTGGCAGTCCGTTTCTTATAGTTTTTGTAAAAACTCGGCTAATCATGCTGAAATCCGAACTTTTTTTTTTTTAATTATGGTTTATAAAAAAAAACTCCTCAAAATTCACCAAATCCACCCCCATATTTATTTATTTTCACTTTTTAACTTCAGATCTTCAGATCGTTCCTGAGGTGATTATTTTAATTTTTAAGTGCCTGTTTTGAAGCAATAATTAAAACATTTTTCATCCTAGTGTTGCGGTATTTTGAGAAAAAGTTAGAAAGTTTGCATGAGAAAATTGAGAACCAAAGCACCGACCAAATGTTGCATGGATGGATAATTGGATATGAATACAAAAATACTCGATGTGATACCGACATCGTGATATGTAATTTTGTAAAAATTTATAACCTGATATGTCCTTTATATATTTTTATTTTATTATTTTATGTCGGCACAAGATTAATACGTTTTATTTTAAAAAAATTAGCAACTTTGTTCCCCTTACATATTTTTATTGATTTTATTATTTAGAAAAAGACAAAAGTATTCAAATGAAAGAAGCACTTATAAGGTGCTTGGATTTTGATAAAAAAAAATAGTTCCTGGTACGGTAGAGTTTTTTTTTTTTTAAATTCAAATACATCCGTTCGGTGTTGTTTTGATTTGAACCATTTTGTTTATTTCTAAATAATTTTTTTTTAATTTATATATACATAATGTACGAAATATTAAAGGTTAAATGATCTATTAGAAGTACGTTACAGTCAAATAATGGTTTTTTTTTTAGTATTATATTAAATACAAGTTTTAAAATTATTCTTATATGAATCCGTAAGAATACTTATGTTGTTGACTGCATGCATAAGTCATTTATTTTGAATAACAATATATGTATTTAACAGTACACTATAAATATCATGCATGTGTCGATATCAAATGCATATAATTGTCTACTAAAAACACCATATATGTATAATGTCTCTGTTTTTTTTTTGACAAAGATCTAGTTAACTCCAACATCCATTTTTTTTTCTAGATTAGAAACAGAAATTAAATATGTGTATTTTTTTGGACAGAAATTTATAATTCAAAAAAAATTTTGATTTTTTTTACTTTAAAAGGCCCCGTATGTTTTTCTACAGGTGTTTAACAAATTATATGAGTTAACTTTTTCTATCCTCGGAATTTGTTATTCTGGTAACAAATTATTTCTGACGACCATTCTTAAACCCCCAATTTGTTTTTTTTCTTTTATTAAAAACACATTTTAAAACTTGATATATTATCTATTAATGTATAATATTTTTAAAAGTACATTACAGTTTTTTTTCTGTTAGAAAAACTACACGTCCACTAAAATCATTTTAATCATAATTAATTGTAGATCAATAATAATTTAACGTCGTTGTTCTGCTAATGTTTCATCTATTATATATTTTTCTTAAAGTTGTCAGATTGGATCGTATTAAATTAACCTGAAAAACAACACGAGAAATATTCCTCGACGAAAAAAGTTTGGAATAAAAATTTCCAGTGAATGTATGATCAATAGGTTCTGTTAATGAGGGATTTTATAAAAATATAACGCTTTCATTTTCTATCACGAGCAAAAAAAAATATATCAACGATTTAAAATTCTTAGTTATTCTAACTTTTGTAAAAATGCATTCCTGTGAAAGATTGTAAAGTTTTGACTTTGAAAATTAATTACAAATATATTGCTATTTGTTCATCTTTTTTTATATCTTCTGTGATACAAACTCCAAATTCATTTTTTTTTTTGACGTAAATATCTCATTTTAGAATAAAAGGTTAATGGTTTTCTTGTTGGTAATTTGGATCTTAATGTAAATAAAAAAAAAATCATTTATTTATAGTGACATTGAAGATCTGATTTGTATGATATTTTTAATTGGAAATGCAATAAATTATAAATTATTATTTTCAAGTTTACAGTAACGACAAAATTAATTTCGAATCGTACAATTCTTTTACCTACTGCGAAGATGATTTCACGCAAAATTATTTTTCTTTGATAATCTTAGTACGCAAAATTATTTTTTTTAATTGGATTAATATCGTTGTTATCGACACTTAAAATACAACTTTGAAAGAATCTATGCTTAGTAAAGCGTTTTTTTATTGGGCTTTTTGTAAAGTGATTTTTAATGTCTGATTCTCTGCACGTATTTGGAATGGAATCGGGTGCAGTTTGACGGTTGGTATGAAGTTATGGATTTATGTAGTGGAGCAAGAATCAAGAATCAGACTTAAATAATTTATTGGATTCAAATTTATTAACTAGGTATTCTTTTACGTGTTAAAACATCAGTAAGGCAGAATAAATTTGCAGGACAAATTAATTCAGACTTATTAAATCAAGATTACTTTCAAAATCTAAGGTGAGACAGTTGCAGTTTGATGAGTGGAGCAGGAATCAGACTTAAATAGTTTGTTGGATTCAAATTATTGATTAAGTATTTTTTTTTACATATTAAAAAAACATAAGGTGGAATTAATTTGCAGGACAGATTAATCCGGATTTATTAAATCAGAATTACTTTTCAAAATCTAACCAAGATGTGTCAAAAAAAAGGGTGTAATTGGATCCCTCCTCTTTATACATATGACATGAACAATTTTTATGTAAATAATGGTTCTTCCAACCAAATCTCCAAACGTCTCTGCATTATCTCCGCACCATAACTGCCTGAGGAGACCGCAAAAACTTCATCGCTGAATTTTTTTTCTACGGTATTAATACATATGCACGAAAATATTTATACCTATGTCCGGAATATTTATACCTCATCGTGAATAACTTTTATATAAATAATTATCTCCCCAACCAAATTTTCCAAAGACCCAAACGTCTCCGTACCATAAATATTTGTGGGGACCACTCAACTAAATGGCGGGGGGGGGGGGGGGGGGGGGGGATATAAATTTCTAAAAAAAAATATTGCCATAACTATATGGAGAATAGCAAAACTTGGTATTTTTGTACATATGGTATCTGGATGACGTCTAAAAATATTAATATTGTTTATACATATGCACTAAAGTATTTATATGTATATATATTGTACAAAGTTTAATCTGTAGGCGTTCAATCATATCAAGTCACACATCAAGTATTAATATCTTATTTTGCAAGTATTTATACATATACACTGAAGTATTTATTCATGTGAGAGTAACTATTTTTGTTTGAGGAAGGTTGACGGGACTATTTGGGAATGTTGATGAGGAGATACAAGGTCTCCACTACTTTATTAGATGAAGGTTGATGCGGATACTATTGGGGGACTGGAAAATGGATGATCACAGCAAATTACGCATCAAAATACCAATATCTTATTTTTCAAGTATTAATATATTATCTTCCAAGTATTAATATCTTATCTTATATCTATGAAGATTGACACGGAGACGAGTGCGGAACTGGAAAAGAGGGAATCATATAATTAGTGGAGATCATAGTACAACTTTCCTCTATTGCTGCTCCAGAGATAGAGAGAGGATTGAAGTGGGAGGATTCATATAATTATTCAAAGAAATTGGAGACCTCAAAAATTTCTTAAATCTTCCTTTCCAGAAGTTATGTTTTATTTTCTTTTGAACTTCAATTTAGACAATTTTCCTAATAATAAATCTTTATTATTTAAAAAACTATGTACATCCAATTAGAGATCCATATAATTTCTAAGATAGAGATGATAAAAAAAAAAATTTAAAAATTCTGTACATCTCCGTATTAAATTAGCAGTTGCCAAATCAGATTAGAAGTCCAGATAATTTCAGGGAGAAAGATGCTCTTAGTATCATTTTTTATGTTGCCAATTAAGATTATAAATAATTATAATTATACTTAGAGTCGCTTTTTTTGTTTGACTTGACATGTTAGTATGTTACACATTTTGTCCATTTTTTTACATTCAGGACCTATAAAAATATATCACATTTGATCGTGTGAAAAATAATGTATTGAAATTAAATAATTTTTAATTTTTCCCCTTTATAGCACGTACTGTACAATTTTCCCTTCTTACAACAAAAGAAAATATTTATTAAGCCAACAACTCTTCTTTCCTATCGTTCAACGTGTTTAAAACCTTCGGTGCTAGTTAATCGAAACTTAATGATGTCTACTGATAAATTGTATGGGATGCCCATAAACCGCTCAAATAAAAAAAAATAGATAGATATAAACAAAAAAAATAAAACAGAGATAATTGCCAGTATATTTTTTTGAAACATTATAAATTATCTTTTTTTTTTTATCAAAATACTTAAATTTCTTTTTTTTTTCATTTTTAACTAGACTAATTTTCGTCATACCCATAAAAAACTTCTAATATTCGATTTTCCCATCAAAATTTGAAATTTTCTTATTTCTCCACTAAAAATAAACAACCTTTCTCATTTCTATTTTCTTTATTTTGATTTAAAATTTTTATTTTAAGATGAAATCATGCAAAATTAGATTAAAGAAAATAATATTTCGTAATGTGATAAATAAAAGAGCATAAAGAAAAATTGCTTCATGATATGTTTGTCTATATATTAACATGAATTATTATAGTACAAATAAAACAAATGTGGATAGAGAATGACAACGAAAATACATAGAGCTACAGTGAGACCAGACGCAAGATGAGGAGAAAAGACAACATATGATGTTAGTAGATTACCTAATAATACAAGCCCACTAGTAGAAACAAAAGATTAATTATAAACTCAAATAAAAATTTAACATTAGATTAAAGATAGAAATAATGAGAAATATAGAAAGAGGAGGGATCAAGTTACAAAAAAATTGAGTTACAATAACAGTTTTTTTCATTTTTAAAGTCCAAATAGTCGATCCAAACCGTTCAACATGATTATCTAAATAAAATATGCTTCCAAATCAAATTTTACATTTTTTTGAATTTTTTTACTATTTATTAAGTATTTTACAAAAACTAGTCAGATCCAGACCATTGAATTTTGTACTCATCTTAATAAATAGTAAAAAAATAAAAAAAAACGTAAAATTTGATCTGGAAGCACATTTTATTTAGATAATCATGTTGAACGGTTTTGATCGACGATTTGGACTTTGAAAACAAAAAAAATCGTTGTTGGAACTTTGTTGTAACTCAAAATTGTTGTAACTTGACAGTAATTTTCAAGCTTTAACGAAAATTAAATATTTAGAATATATTAATAAGTATGGTAATAATTATTAAAAATACAACACACACACACTCTATTGGACAACAGAAAAATTCGCCTTTCTTGATTCAATAAATTGTACACAAGAAGATCAGAAATGGCGTTACTGTTTACTATTGGAAACATGAATAGTTAAATTAAAATATTTCAAAAGAATGCTCAATTAGCTGAAATATTCAACCTTATACCTAAAAAACTGGAAGACTTGATTAGAAACAATTGCATTAACTTTTTTATATATAAGAAAAATTGTGGACCCGATCCAATCCACTGGGATTCATGACATGATCTCCTCTTTTTATTCTTGTCGTTGTTGTGGGTCTTAGTGCGCAATTAATTATTTACAATGAAATTTGCCTAACAACATTTTTCATATTTTGATAACTTTTAGTCAATATAAATTAGAGAACTGGTTAAATTTAAATTTAAATATATGCCTATATTTAAAGTACCTTCAAATTTTCTATCAGTTAATATATGTCTATATTTAAACTACATGAACATTTTGTGAAGTTCCAGATAGTACAGACGGTTATATTTTCATCAATTTATCATTTTTTTTACTATTTAACTTGTTGATTTTATACTAAATAAATTTAAAAAATTATATATTTAGTATGTACTGCATTGATCTCCGTAGCTACACCACCCACAAATTTTTTTTAACTGTTTGTATTCGTTATTTTAAATATATTCGATGGATTTTTAATTTTAAGACACTGACAAGACTACGTCAGTGTACAAATCAACAGCAGACTAGATATTTTCTGTATATTTTAAAAAAAAATTGAGCCAGACATTATTTTCATATATTCAAAGATGATATTCAAAGGCGAATTGGGCTAGATGTCAAACTGTTTTTTTTTTTTTTTAGTTGAATGTCAAATTGTCAATACAAAAGATATTTCTTCGTTCTTGCTAGTTCCAGATCTTATGTGGCATGAGCAAGAGTAAATTAGTGTAGGTGTCCGTGATATTGAAAAATCTTATGTTCTTCACTTCGGTACATAGTGACAAATCAATTATTCGGGTTCGTTTTGGTGAGATAAAAAATTCGTGATTCGGGAATAATTCGGGTATAATTTGGGAATGATTCGGTATTATTCGGATCAGAGATCTCATTTTTGTAAGAGAGCAAAAACAAAAAAATAACCAAAAAATAAAATTCTGGGAAAAATTTGGAAAAAATTCGGGAAAAATTCGGAAAAAAATTCGGGGAAAATTCGTGAATAATTTGGGAATTATTCGGTCAACCGAATAATTTGACGTTCGGTTCGGTATCACCAAAAAACCGAATAATTCGGGTATTATTCGCAAATTTTGTCACTGTACTTCGGTAGAAGCAGGCAAATGCAGAACATCACTTTCTATAGTATTTTGACAACTTCATTTAACTTTTTCGCCGCTCTTATCAAAATTTTAAAAAGAGTAACCAAGTTATTATGTTAGAAAAAGGGCATGAAAGTCCAAGATACTTTTCCATCTTATGAAGGCATGAGCATGAGCGCCTTTTTAGCTAGATGTTAACTTGTTATCATTCATCAATCTTTTTTTAGTTATGATGTTAGCATCATTGCCTGAGAATTTGGAAAATTGATCACCTTCATTGACATCGTGTCTGGTCTCTTTTCTCAGGTATTGCCCGGGTGGACAATAGTGTTTTTAAGCTTACTAAATTCTTTGTAAACTTAATTTCAAAATATATTGGTTTCACTTCAAATAACATATTCAAATTGTTGAATCGGATTAATTTCACGAGTGATGTGCTTATAAGTCAAATTTGTAAATTTTTGAACTAATTTAGTATAAATTTAAACAGTAAAAAAGATAAAAAAAATCAACGCATTAAAACTAACTTATAACTTCTTTTTTTGACATAACGACTTTACACTAAATTAATTAGCAAATTTATAAATTTGACATATAAATGAATTATCTGTGAAATAAATCAATTTCAATAATTTTGATTCATTATTTAAAAGCTTTCTGATTGATGAACTTCAGATCACCCAAATTCTGATCTTTTATTGCTTTTTAGCTCAGCGAACCTCCTACTTTGCTACTACATTTAAAGGTATAATTGTAGAAAAATATAGAAAAATGTAGCGGTGCATTACCTGGTAAAAGATTTTAACAGAGCAGTTTTTGCTTCATGCAGCGTACAAACTATAGAATGGTAACATTGCTACATGCGGTTCATGCACTGCATGAAACCGAAACTGCTATGTTAAAATCTTTACCCGCACTCCCTGCCCTTGATTACTAAAATGGGAAGTATCAGGGACATTTCGTGCCTTTTATTTAAAACACTGTGCTGTTATTTTTTCCTATCCATTTTAATCGACATTGGTTAAATAATTTTTTTTACCATGTTTTGACTGTGTCCAAAATTATTCTTACTTTTATAACAAACGGAGTCTAATTTTGTGTAATGTTTTTCCGAAGAGAAAAGTGAGTGCCTGGATTATTTTTTGCTTAAGATTAAAATAAAATTTCATCACATTGAAATGAGAAATACAGATCAATATAATAAGAACAGCAAATAAAAAAGTCTTTAATCTAATTATTAAGACAATGTCCTCTCGTAGAATAAAATCTTAATGAAAGAACTTTTATAGACATTTAAAATTTAATGACTTGATTCCGTCTTAAAAAAAATAAAGCAAAGAATAATACATAACAAATGATAAACAATGTGTCTGTGCGAATATTTCTGTTCTTTGATTAATGTTCACTGTATGGGCATGCCATTACGGCCGACGTTTTTTTTTTTAATAAAAAAATATTAATTAGACTTGATTGTATATTTGTATTTTTTGTTTTTATATTAGTAATTGTGATCATATATGTATGACATGATGAGTTTTGATAGTATATTTGTAAAAATAATAAAATTATTATATTAATATTATTTGTTATTCACCAGCTACCGTTTCATTACCTACTAATCTTAACAAGTACGGGTAAAGTATGGTAAGACAAATTCTCAACGAGTAATAATATAGTATGGATAAAATCAACTCTTAGTGGGTATGAGTATGAAAATACTTCCACTCTATCCGTATCGTACCCATTAACACCCACTGCATTAGTCTTTGGAAGAACCACAGAGGAGGCGAGGAGCATTTAATTTCTTATACTGTTTTTTGGGGCAAATATGGTGAGGAATCCTGAAATCACCATCGAATATAACCTTTACACACAATGACACAACAAAGCACTGAGCTGAGCTCTATCTTAATTATATAATATGGCAACCTCATAATAGAAATTTCGGTTGAAAAGATGGTCACTGGAGACCTCATTTATCACGATAATAGAAACATAATGATTTCGCTCTCGTCTAGACGTCTAATATGTTGGCATAAATTTAAACAAACGGAAAAAGATGAACTGTATATTTAAAGAGTGAAGAATCCTGCACAAATTTTGAAGCAAAAATATAAGTTTTGTTATTTAAGTGTATTTTATAAATAGGAAAATAAATTATTTGTCCTCACAAACCTATTTTAAAATCAAAGTTTTCTCTTATGTATGTATTTTTTTTAGTTATTTAATAGAAGATAAAATAAGATAATAAGTTTTAATTAAAAAAAATACTAACTTAGATAAACGTGAGTTATTAAAATTTAGAAAGAAACATGTAATATTACGATTTTTAAAAAAGAAATACAAAATTTCAAGGGTTTTGACGGATATACATGAAATTCATCCTTCAAAAATATCTTAAGTCTTTTGTTTAAAAAAATTTCCTGCAGTTATATCTATGTTGCATGAATGTAGATACAAATACAGATATCGTATCGGATATGCTACAATAATACGGAAATTTTCAAAATTATTATTATTATTATATATATGTATATATATGATTTAATTGTATTATTAATTAAACACTTGTATTATATAAATTAAATATAAAAAATCCTAGATAAGGAACGATACAATAATCCAAGTATACATTAAATATTATATCTACTTTGTTCTAACAACAAATATGAGTTAGTGCAGTGATAAAGGGATATGTCGCTCAACCAACTGACTTATGTTTGATTCTTGAATAGCGTGCGTATCTAGACAGAGAGAGTCGTATTAGTGTATGTAAATCCATGTTGAAGATCATATCGGGAGGTTAATCATATGCCACCTAATCCAATACATCAGCTAATGTATTAAATACGTATTGCGGTTGTATCGAGTGTGTATCAATATCCAATACATATCAGATATGGGTACGAAATGGTTTATGGAGTATCCGAGCAACATAAATATATATTAAATAAAAAGGAAAAAAATGCTTGATATTTTTTTTTCCAAAAACTTAACGATCAAACTCTAAATATGAACTATGTAATTTAATACATATTGGAGAGAGGCTGCATGTAATTAATATTTTTATTTTCAAAGTCCATATAGTCGATATGAACTGTTCAATATGAAAATGTACATGCAAAATAAATTTTGCATTTTTTACCATATTTTTACTATTTTTCAGATGAAAATCATTCTTTTGAAATCTAGAATCTTTTTGAATAATCTAGAATTTTTAGATCAAGTGATTTTCTATCTATCTAAAAGTTAATAAATGTTCTAAAAAATGTAAAGTTTGGTCCAACATTTCATATTGACTATTAAATTTAAAAAATATATATCAATTTAGAGTATAATAGATCAACAGGCATTATGCATAGCACATAGCTTGGGAGCAGCTTGGGTCCGACGCCCATCGGACTCAAACTGGGTTCGATGAGCTCCATAACCACCCGATCCACTTTAAGATCCGTACACACATATATTAAAGCGAAGTGAACGAATATTAAAGCAATACGCACATAGCTTAAAGTGAATCGGACAGTTATGGAGCTCATCGAACTCAGTTTGAGTCCGATGGGCGTCGGACCCAAGCTGCTCCCCATAGCCTGACCCTATAAATTGATTTTGCCCCAAAAAAAAATCGCAAAAACACAAGAGGCTGACACTTACAAAAGATAAAAACAAAATGAAATTGATGTTTTAAAAACAACGGACGTGGTGGTGTCCTTAAACCTAGCTTCCACAAAACCTAAGAAAAAATAACCACTATCTTCCAGTCTCCCACGGATAAAAATAAATAAATTACCGTCCGAGTGAAAGCACCATTTTACTTCAGTAAAAATTCTCTTACGGCAGTTACCAGTTAGCTAATAAACGGCGGGTTGTTGGTTGATCCCGCGTGGGCCCCAATTTAAATGCGTTTCGTGTACGTTTTTGCGTGCTCTTAACAAACCTACGCAGAAAATCCCTTTTTCAGTAGCGTTTCCTAAAAGCCCTTTTTTCTTGTTAGTTTTTATTTTCCCCCTTCTCTCTCCTCTCTCTCTCTCCCTCTCCGAGGTTAGTTGATCATGCCGAGTTGCTCTCATTTGGGTATATTCTAATCGCTTAATCTTTCTCAAGGAAGTCGAAGTCCAACAGTTTTTCGTTTTTTTTGTGTATTTTTTTGTTAATCTATGAGATTCTATGTGCCAAGCTGCTTAGAAGGTGAATTTGGTGTTTGGTTTGACGATTATACTGCTATCTGAAGTAAGGGGCTAGTCTTTGATCGTCCAAGCAGTTGGGTTTCGGATCAATTGATTTAATTAGCTTTTGGCTCTGGGAGATTTTACAATTAGGGTTAATTTAATTGGGCATGTGGGTTTCACTTGTCTGGATCCATGGTTCTGTTGGTGTGATGTTTATGGATTTCTGGGGCAGGAGAGAGGCTGATTAGGTTGATTTCCCTTGATTAGGGGCTTCAAAATTTCTCCAAGTACTGAATAGAAAATCTCTCCAATTAAAGGCTGTTTTTCAAGGATATGAGCCAAATTTAGGGGAAATTAGATTCTCAAAATCTCTACAGTTTTGGCCTATAAAGAGGCCATTCAGCTATGGAGGCTCAAGTTGGAAGTGGAAGAAGCTTCCTTTACGGCACTGGAGCTGAGCTGGAGCTGAACTTGGGAAAGAAAAACTATGAATGGGACCTAAACAACTGGAATTGGGATGGAGAGTTATTCCTTGCTAGACCTGCTAATGGAAATGGAATCAGAATTGTAAATGGCAACGGGAACGGAAATTTTGTTGCCTCAAACAGTTCATCTTCCTGTTCTGAAGAAAATGGAGTGATGACAATGGCTACTGGTCAAAATCAGACTGAAGCTGAGAAAAGGCGAAGAGTAGGGGTAGTTCAAGAAGATAACGAGGTTGGTTCTCTTAGCTTGCAGGTTGGGGCCAACCCGGTACTGGTGAATGGCAATGGATTTGTTGCTGGTGGAGAGGAGAGGGATGCGAAGAAGGGTAAGGTGGCGGCTCAGGCAAGTAACTCTACCCGACTAGCTTGTCAAGTTGAGGGGTGTGGGGCCGACCTTACTGGGTCGAAGGATTACCATCGGAGACATAAAGTTTGTGAGATGCATGCAAAGGCTACCACAGCTGTTGTAGGAAACACAGTCCAACGGTTTTGTCAGCAGTGCAGCAGGTAGAAGAGTAGATTTAAAATATAAACCCATTTATAGACATTTTGCTGATTAGAATTTTAGTTAGGCACTTTTGCTGTAGAAGTAAAATCACTATTCCTTTTGACTTTAGAATATTCCCATGATCATTATTACCGTGATAACAGTTTAGGCGCACTTTAGCTCTAAAAGGGTTTAAGTTTTAGAAAAAAGAATATATATTTTCTTCTTCAATCCTCCTAATTTTAATACAGAAATTGTAACTAAGAAGTATCAGAACCCGGATGATCATTTTGTTATCAAATTTACCGTGCAACTGTAGACTTGTTAGTTTTTAATTTGAAAGGATGGCCAGCAGGCAAGGACGGAACATCTCTGTGAGATTGCAATACCAATATAATTGCCTTTTTTGGCACCTGTTTTCAGGCATACCATCTGTATCCCAGTATTAACCTCTTTTTCTAACCAATGTTGCTGTTTCCTGTATCCAGTTTTCTTGTTTATTTTATTTTGGCTTGCCCATATATTCTTGGACAAACCTTTTTTTTTAATCACCTATTTGTTTAGGTTTCACCTGCTTGAAGAATTTGATGAGGGGAAAAGGAGCTGCCGGCGGCGTCTGGCCGGGCACAACAAGCGTCGCCGCAAAACCCAGCCTGATGCTGCTGCCACTCTTGGTGGGGCCGCTGCATTGGATGAGAAAACTACTAGCTACATCATCATAAGTCTACTTCGGATCCTCAGTAGCCTACATTGTATGCAGATACCACCTCTGTTTTGTTTTAACATCACTAATTTTCCGTCATTCTGGTCCAATCTTTTGTTGGTCTTTGTAACGCCCGATATGCTATTCCTGTAAAATTTGTGCTGTTCAGTACTGTACCAGTGCTACCTCTAGCTAATGAGATATATTTAGATATTTACCATACCTATATTTATGATACCTGTGTGTACTTCTTGGGACAAGTTTGACCTGTTAATTCACAAGCTCTTTTTATTACTGCAGGACCTTGAAATTGCCCCATTTATTTTTGTCAAGTAAAGACTTCCAAAATAAATATTATCTCATGAAACTTCTTTCTTAATACCTATCTATTTCAGCTAACAACACTGACCAGCCAAAAGAGCAGGAGTTGACAACACATCTATTAAAGAACCTCATTAGTCTTGCTGGCTCAACTGATGTAAGGAGTCTCTTGGGGCTTTTGCAACCGCCATCACAGTCGCAAAGCCCAGAGAAGGCCGGTACTAGTGTGGGCCCCTCTTCTGACATGGTGACAAACCACATGCCTCCAGCTGAGGTAGAACGGTCAGCATTGCCTTCGTCGAGGGTTTTTGACTCCAACGGGTCCCTCAGGGAGAGGAACTTTGTATCAGTTGCAATGAATGGCAACAGAGTGTCTGCTATTCCAGGTGAGATTTGTTGAGTTGATTTATTTTCCTTTTTTTTAATTTCTTTTTCAAGGGAGAGCGAAGGGCTCAAGTGTTTTGTTGATCATGTTACGTGCCGATGAGTACTTATTTTGCAGTTATTTGCACTGGAACCAGTCCTGGAGACCATTGCTTTTATTATTGATTCCTTTTGTATTTTCGAGTAAACCCAAATTAGTAATTCTCCAGAAAATTCCCCTCATAAATATGAAATAATAATATTTTTCAAGAAATATTAGAACTAATTTGAAACCAAATTTGCATAAAGCTGTAAAATTTGTTACTCCATTGTATGAAGTTTGAGTTCATAAATTTTTTAAGTTGAAATTCAATAGATTCAATTCAAACTAATCTGAAATACCTCTTTCAAGTATTGTTGAATATCTCAACATAATTGCATTAATTGGACTAAATTTCATTGATATTTGACAAATTTAAAAAACGTACTGCAAATTTCACATGTAATGATGGATAAATTGGATTGAAGTTGCAATTAGATGAGAGAGTGTGACCTAAAGTTGGGATCTTTGTGTGATGAGAGCATCATAGGACAAATGAAAGAGGACAATGGAGCAGTTGAGATTTGAATTCTTTCTTCATTGTTTACGACTTATCTTCTTAGGGTTGGGAGAGAGAGATGAGTGGGAGGAAGACAGTAGGGAGAGTGCAACTTTAGAAAAAGAGATAACGGAAGTGAAGAGGGATTGTAAAAATTGTTAGACTTTTGACAAACATAAATTTGTTATGACAAAGTTTAGTGACCAAAAAAGGTTTTTATTGTAAATTCTGAGACATCTGAAAAATTTACCCCATACTTTACAAAAAAGTTCCAAAACCACATTCCAACAGCCTATCAAACCAGTAACATTTACATAATACTAACTGAGAAGAAGACTCTCATTTCAGCGAGTCAATTACACAAACATTACAAATTCAGTTGGCTAGTTCGATTGGGTGTCTATACAGGGCCTCGTGCTCTATTTTCTTTGTTATGGTGCAAACAAAAGGGCTGCTTCCTGTTATCTCGTGCAGTGTCTGGTTGCTGGGCTTTGCATTGGCTAACATTAATGTTGAGGTGACATGTTGCAAGGCATGGCATGTAACAGCATAAATGTGTGATATGGGCAACAGGCCCTCGAATTGATGCAAGAGAGTGATCATTGTATATAAGTTTTCAGAGAGAGAGAGAGAGTGATCATTGAAATAATTTGTAATCAAGGCAGGTGGGTTCAAATAGATGATTTTCTCAGTCTATTTTGATGGTATTGAAATAATTTGTTTAGGACATTTTAGAGGGAGGTCATATCATTCCAAGATACAATAAAAGAAACCTATTGTAAAGTTGCCCTAACTAAGAAAGCAAGCTTATATGCAATTTAATTGTGCTTTCCAGAGTCAGCAGTCGGCCAACCAAGAATAAGGGATTTTGATCTGAATGATGCTTGCAACGACACAGAAGAAGCTGAAGATGGGGCCCAGACGACAGTGACTGTGGCATGTAACGGTAACGGGTCTCCCAGCTATCCTGTCTGGATGTCACGAGATCCCCAGCAACAGAGCCCTCAGCAGACAAGTGGCAATTCAGAGTCCTTGTCTGCTCAATCTTTATCGAGCTCTAATGGAGATGCTCAGGTATATGTTTTTCATATTTTTATGATAACAGTGGAGGAAACCCACCAATTTCATTAATGAAACCAACAAACTGTTTAGGTACCAAATGGCTGGTACCATAGTCCATATAGCAAAAAAGAGTATATGTTTTTACTTAAAAAGGATATTTAGCTTGTCCCGACTTGAGGACCTCAATTGACAGGTACGGTAAAGTACAATGCCATGAGTTTGCAGATAAGCACAATCATACCATGTTAATGTAAATAACCTCCCTATAAGTTCTCAACTCAACCGATATTATCTCAGTTCCCTCTCAATTGCATAAACAAGTGCCCACCTGCTTCTCCAAGGTTCCAATTCCAACCAGACCATTTTGCCTCAGTTGAGAATTTACTTTCCAGATATTTTAACACTATTTTTCAATCAACAATGAACACTCACCACAATTTGGCCCACAGAATTCTGCCTCAATTTTTGCAATTAGCACAGATTTAGACAAAGCGAAAGCAAAAAGAAAAAAAAGGACCACAAGAAGGGCAAAAGGTGGTCAAACCAACCTAGAACCTTACCATTACGATAATAATAGTTATGACTTCTTTAAATTAAAATTTCACTGTTTTCAGTGCCGTACGGACAGAATTGTATTCAAGCTCTTCGGCAAAGATCCTCATGATTTTCCTATTAATTTACGGGGCCAGGTAACATTACTTGTAAACTGTTTTTCTTTATTTTATGATTCTTGTTTTAGCCCATAATGTTTTTTATATATTTACATTTTTGTTAAAAAATACAGATATTTAATTGGCTAAACAACACTCCAACTGATGTTGAGAGCTATATTAAGCCGGGCTGTGTTATTCTTACTATATATTTACGGCTACCAGAGTCCAAGTGGATAGAGGTATGCTTTTGAACTGGTACTGTTTGATGTATTTCATACCATATTAAATGCTTATAGTCTGATGCATGATTGATTGTACTATTCGCATACAGTTGTGCAACGACTTGCGCACCGAAATTGAGAGACTTCTGATGAATTGCACTGATGATTTCTGGCTAACTGGTTGGATCTATGTCAGAGTACAAGATGAGATAGTTTTCATTTATGATGGTACGTGCTCTTAATAAGAAAAGATAGACTGATATAATATTGATTGAGGGTATGTATGGGATGTCTGGGTCCACGCCAAACTTCTTTCTGAACAGTTAAAAATTTTCCTATTTTTATATTGGGTTTTATGTTAAGTTGTAAGAGTTATATATGCTTTCAATTCTGTATTTCAGGGCAAGTAATTGTAGATGCAACTGTGCCTCTAGATGGTACGGATTATAGTAAGATTATGTGCGTCAGACCAGTCGCTGTGCCTTATTCTAGTAATGTTAAGTTCGAAGTCAAAGGTTTTAACCTTGCTAAGGAGTCAATGAGGTATTAGTTTCTAGATCATATTTTCCTATACTACACATTTCCTTCTTGTTCTTTTTCATTTTCTTCTCTTTTTGTTGCTAATTAGTTATTTTTTTCTGCTTTTAATTGGATCTTTTAGGCTTTTCTGTTCATTTGATGGGAGGCAGTTGTTTGAAGACAACTCAAGAACCCTGGCTATTGAAAGGCGTGATTCTGAAACCCAGCATGGTGGGCCTGAGCATATAGTAACCCTAAATTTCTCATGCTCTACCCTCAATGCAAGAGGAAGAGGATTCATCGAGGTTCCAATCATTTCTCAAAATTTTAGTGCACAACTTTCTGTTCATCTTAGTTTTGACTCTTAATGCTATGCCATTTTACAGGTGGAAGAACATGGTTTTGGCGACAGCTTTTTTCCGTTTATAGTGGCTGAAAAGGAGGTATGTTCTGAGATTCGTGCACTTGAGGATACAGTTGATCTCCCCACGCTTGACAGCTCCATTCCAAGGGAGGAAGCTTTCAAATTTTTAAATGAGCTTGGCTGGCTCCTCAGAAAGAGTCAAGCCCTATCTCTCTCCAATACTAATGCCCTGGGCCAAGGTGCATTTCAGCTGACCAGGTTTGAGTGGCTCATGCAGTTTGCCATCAACCGGGATTGGTGTCATGTGGTTAGAATGCTTTTGGATATTTTATTTACAGGGGCTGTAGATTTGGACGGTAAAAAGTCTCCTGGAGAGGTTGCCGTTTCAATGAATTTACTCTTAGATGCAGTTAGGAGAAACTGTAGGGGCTTGGTTGAGACTCTGTTGAGGTATTCGTTTAATGGGGAGGGGTATATATTTAGACCTGATGCCCCAGGTCCACTTAAGTTGACCCCACTTCATACTGCGGCTTCTAGGAGCGGTGCTGAGGGGGTAATAGATGCGCTGACAAGCGATCCCAACATGGTACTTATTTTCCTTAATGAACAATTCTCTGGTTCTTTTCAAATTATTTTTCACTTCTTGTGGTACTTTGGATGCAATTCAAGACTAAAAAATTAAGCTTCTATAACCTTAAATTGCACCATATTGTTATCAAGCAATCTGAGGGAGAAAGGCAAAAACCAAGATCCAATCCGTACCCAAGTACAAAAGGAGGCTATAGCAGGCTATTTCTATTTGCTTTTTTATTTATGTATCTAATGACATCCACATATTCCAGGTGGGAGTAAGTGCATGGAAAACTGTACAAGATGCAAATAATCAGACTCCTGAAGATTATGCTCTCGAGAGATGCTTCGACTCGTACCGGCAACTGGTACAGAAGAAACTCGACCAACAACATGAAAAGCCTCATGTTGTAATCGGTATACCGGAAGTCATATCCACTGGTTCTACTTTTGGTATCTCTGGCAAGGCAGTGGTACCGCCACCGAGGCAGTACTGCAACCTCTGTACCAGACAGGTACACCAGCGGACTAACTTGACAAGAACCTTCTTGTACCGGCCTGCTTTGCTGACTATGGTTGGCATTGCCGCTGTATGTGTATGTGTGGGTATATTACTTCACACGCCGCCAAAAGTTCGATTTGTAGTGCCGTCATTTAGATGGGAGTTGGTAGATTTTGGAGCTATTTAAGGTTGTTGCTACTATTGAGGTAATTAATTAGGGTTTAAATGTTGTGATGTTGTGCAAGTTGTTAACTGATGTGTAAGTGTGGCGACTATTTTTTTTCTTTTTGTAAACAAGTGTGTAATGATCCCATTCATATGTCATAAAGTAGGTTTATATTGTCATTACATTTTTTCTTTTCTTTTTGGGCCTTGTTATATATCATTGTTTAGTGTTACTTTGTGTTTAGCATAGTTTGTGTAGCTTGATTTATAATGTGTATGGAGCCCCTTTAGGCCGATTTAGTTAGAAATACCAAGGAATGTGTTTTGAACTTGTGGTCCAGTTGCTATCAGGCATTTTGTTTATCGTAATTTTTTAATCGGTCAAGCTTAAATCTTATTGGGTGGTTTTTGCTCGTGCGCTGCATGAGAGGTCAAAACAGTGTTGTTAATATCCTTATCCCTGTCATGCGTGGCTCTTCTTCTTAGTTGATCTGCTGCATTTTAAGAAAATACTCAATATTGTTGAGCTTTGAGCATAACATCTGTGCATCTTCACCTGATGCCATTGCTCTTACCTTTATTTGGTAATGGGGTTCGGCAGTTAAAGGTCTACGTCTTTGGAGTATAGCCGCTGAAACCTAGTGTGCCTTTTTATTACCCAATAAAAAATGAATACAAGTTGAACCAGTGAGACAACACTGACAGTTCAAATGAAAAGGAGTGCAAACAGCTCAAACAAAGGAGTACAAATAGCTCAAACAGAGGAGCGCACACTGCGAGCACGACAACTCTTAAGTCCAGCAAACTCTCTCTAACTTTCACTCTAATCACACTAATCAATTTAAGTGAATTGGATTTGAGGTTGTTGCAAGGATATTGAAGTTTAAACACAAACAATAATGGACCGGCTAATCCTCTCAAATGATTCTAAAATGGCGGCTCAAAGGCTCCAAGAGGGTTGTAATTGTGTGCTTAGAGGGAAACAACCAAGCTCTCTATCCATCAAATAATCGTCACGATGGCTGGGGCAGATCTCAAGATCCACAGAGTTAGGGTTTGCCAATTTTGCTTGTGCTTTATTTTCATTATTGACTTGCCTGAATAATTTGAATTTTGAAAGTTAACGGCTGGATTCAGGCAGTCACAACCTCATACCTACTTTATCATTATTTTGAATATAAATTAAAAACAATTAAAACGGTAAAGTATGAAGTTTGTAATCTTATAGTATCCAATCAATATCCCGGTCATTCCAAATAACTCATGTGAATCATCATATACTCCATATAGCTTGTGTAGATCACGTATCCGATCATTTCATTATGTATCCAATCATTCCATATAACTTGTGGTCAACATGTATTATGTTGAGATGCTTTCTATTGACTTTTCTTTGACAATCAAATTCATATAGCAATTAAACCTAAACATAACTCAAACAAAGAAACTGTAAAATTCAATATTTATATGTTTTGTAAATTAGTCAAAAAAACACAAAAAAAATACTTACAACAACAATTATGTGCTAGAATAAAAAACTTGTGTTAGAGCACAATTTATTGTAATTTAAGCTTAGGGAGTGGTTAAATTAAAAAAAATTGTTGAGATAAATATTTACTCACATGCGCAATGATGTGAAAATGGCAGCTGTTAGAGGCTTTCCAAATAACAAAATGTTCGCGTTGCTTCGGCCGTAATTAGCTGGTACTATGGGTTGGCAGAAGTTTTGTTTATTTTGTTTACAAGGCGCATTTTGCTATAATAATATTTTTTTTTTAGTAGAACTATTATACATATCTTTGATAGAAAACAAAAATAATGAATGTACCTGTAATGTGTATGATTAGTAGAACCTTTTATAAACATTACTTTTGTTGAAGCCTTGAAGGTATCTACTCTTTCGAGCCGATTTGGGACTTCCAGGATCGGTAGATCATATTTCAATAACACATTATTTTGTTTGGTGATTCTTTTGGTAAAATTAAAAAAACCGCGTTTAAAATTTTTGTTTCGATTAACAAGAAAAAGGCGGTATGATTGTACCACTTTCGTTAAATGAAATATTATATAAAGGAAAATTAACAACACGAGAAATAAAGAAATGGGTAAGACCTTTAAGGCTTTAACTAAAAATTAGTCTAAATAATCACGATCAATAAGAACTTGATTTGTTTTATTCATAGTAATGCTTATATTAGTAATATTATATCATAGTTAAAAAGACACAAATAACAAGAATAATATAAATTAGCATGAATGCAATACAAGGCATAAAATTCAGGTGGCTTAAAAAAAATGGTGCACTAAATTTTATAAAGAAGGTTAAAATTTGAAAATGTTTTCTTAATATGAAAAAATCAACTACTTTGTTCGTTGAAAATCACGAAAAAAATCCAACAAAATTCACGGGAAATGCACAAAAGAGAGAGAGAGAGAGAGGAAAGAAGAATGTCCATCAACACCAATTAAATTATTATCCAGAGGTAATTGGTTTTGACTGGTACAAATGGACTACCCGGTAAAATGGAAACCTAAATAAACTTTTGTTCCTCATTTTAATTGAAAAACGACAACATTAAATATAATTATCATTTTTTTATTATAATTTATTTTGTAATAATTTCTTATTTTTCTGTATCTTCTATGGTTTTTTCTATGAACTAATTTAAAATTGACAAACAAGTAATTAAACAAGATCAGTCATATTTCATCACATCACCTGTGATTGTTCTCCATCATTTAGTAACATCACATGCAAATAAATTTTGATAACGTATGGTATGATGTGAATAAATTTGTTAGCCACATCACGTTTTTCATTCGCTAATCATTCTTCAAAACTACGTGATATTACTATTTGAAATATATATTATTTTACACCGAAAAATATAAGAAAGCAGATTGCTTCATATGGGCCAGAAAGAGCTTAGCTCCACCAAAACTGGACTGTCATAAAAGTTTGCTCCCAGTGCGTTAAATTTACATCACTGAACTAACAATGGGCTCTCATAGAGTCCAGTTTTAACTAGCGGGATCCCTATTTTAAAGGCCCAAAAGATGAGAAAGAGTACCATTGTATCAAACTAATTTCAGAAATAACGAAGTACAAAGGACAATAAAAAGTTTAATTGTAAATTGTTGGGGAATTCCACAAGGAACAACCCCTTCAAAAATTGGCGTATGCTGCTTAAAAGTGGCGAGCACACGGTATTCTTTAGTAAAAGGCGAAAGAATAGTTCGCTTTGTGCTCACCACGCAGCTGCGTGATTTGATAGTATGAAGCCGGTCGGTTATATAAGACGAGAGAATGCTCTCTCTCTTAGGATAGAACTTGTGGGACTAAACACCTCCATGTTGTTCCGCTTTTGCCATTCGGATAACGGGATAAGATGTAGACATCCGAAAATATCTGAAGCACATGCATGATGCATCCAACCGTTCATTTAAGCTCCGGGCTTCTCTTCATTTCTAGGGTTCTGGTTTTTCTCTATTTTTCAGGGACAACAGGATGTCGAAACATAAGGCTCCAGCCTCCGGTCATTCCATTAACATATTATATTAATTGAACAGGTTTAATAGAAACAAAATCCATACTTGTTAATTAGGCATTGAAATTCGTTAATCCGATTGAATTAATTAGACCAATTTTTGACTCAATTGGATGCAAGTGCAAAAGCGCAGCTAAATAGATTGAATTGGGTTCTCCTCAACCTCAACCTCAGTTGCAAAGGAGAATAACTTTTATGTTTAAAAAATAGAATTAGGTTTGAGGTTGTTTAGCTGTTAAATAAGGGCCCTTACATAATTTTCAATAAACGTTATTAAACAAATCTAATATGGCATTTAAGCTCGTTAAGGAGATTAAGAGCTTGTTCTTAAAAATTATCATATCACGTCATTTCATGACGAATTTAAACTATTGAATCCAATCAACTTTGTCGAGAACATGTGCGTAGAGTTGTCAGCAAGACCATCTGCCATTTTAGAGCTGTAGCAGCCTGTATTTTCTCTCCTTTTGGGAAGCAAAGGAGGGTTATATTGTGTTTATTTAATTAGAAAAAATGTAAACGGTAAAAAGGAGGCTTCGTGTAGAACAGGTCAGTACTGTTGCCTGTTGGTGTGGGCTGGAATTCCAATTACCACCGTATGGATGCAGGGGTTATTAGATACAGGTTTATAAAATGGAGGGCATCTTCGGCGGGCCATTCGGAATGGGCATGGATACGGAAATTGAACTAAAAATTACTGTATGGAAAAAAATAAATCAGTTCACAGTTGAACTAATTTTTTTTTTCTGCGGAAACAATGGAGTGGCCTAACAAGGCCGGAGTAAACAAGGTTTCGTTTAATGAAATCGGTGCTACGTGCAGAGATGGATTCATGATTTTTCGTTAGAGGAGAACAAAAATTGTGAATCCAATGTAAATAACTAATTGGGTTTAAACTCATTAACTAATTGAATATTTGATAAAAAAAATATATATTAACTTATAATTTCCAATGTTTTGACTTATAATTTATGATGTTCTAATTTATAATTCTAATTACCAATTATAATTTAAGAAATTTATTTTAAATTTAACTCTAAATTTAATCCGAATTACAAATCAGAAATCCAGAGGCAAAAAAAATTACAAGAGGAAACAAAGTCGGTCTTTGAAGTATATTTCTTATACATCACTTACTATGTGCAAATACTGGCACTCTAAATTTGTGCAGCCCTGGTGTTAAGACATGCATCATATAAAAGTTAGTTTTTTAGATTCAGATCTCTCTATACTGGCTATTAGTTATTCTTTCAGTTGCTTGCAGCCATCTTGACATTATTCGTATACAATTTATCAGGCCTATCGCTAGGTAGCACTGGTGTGGGACATAACAAATTAAACAAAGACAGAAACCGGCTGATCCAAGTTAGAGCTGGCAAGGCCTCGCTGACATGTACAAAACGGTCGAGGTCCCGCAAGTCACTGGCACGAGTCCACGTGTTCCTCAAGAGAATGATGTCCCCGGGAGGCAGGAAGGTTCTGAAGCGGAGGTGTGCCAAGGGCCGCAAGGTTCTTTGCCCCAAGACCCACCAGAGATTTGGCAAGAGGAAGATCAAATGAGAATCAATCCTTTTGTACCTATAATGCCCTTTCCTCGTTTTTGTTTTCTTACTTTCTGATGGCATTCTGTAATAGCTGGTTACACTTTTCTTCTGTTATTGTTTGGATAATTTTTCTGATGAAAGAGGAATTAATTGTTGAAATTCAGAAATTAAATATTCAATTTGGTAAAATGAAATTCCTATATTTAATATTTGGACCAGTGGTATGATAAATGATCATCCAAACACTAACACTCATTATATGGTTTTGGACAGACGTGTGCTGTCATTTTTAGATCGGATGGTCTAGATCTAGTCCGGCGCCCAATTAGTTTTGTACCAGTATACGGTTTTCTCAGACTGTAAGAAGCTGGTAAATGCCATATTGCAAAACAACATGGATGACCTGTCTCACTGGCAAGCAGCACGCGCAGTCTCGCAATGCATAAGGAAGTTTCAAGAGGTTCAACAGGCAGCAGAGCTACAGCATGTGGCAAGAGAAGCATTACAGGAAGTGCATCAGTTAGCGAACTGGGCAAGAAGAACCAAAGAGGTTTTTACTGGTAAATCGTGTCAGACTTTTATGCAGCAGCTACAACTATAAACAAATAGTTTTTTCAGTAACAACACAGAGAGCAAGAAAGAGATATACAGCAACAACAATCTGTATGAGATCTTAGGAGAGTAGTTTTTTAGTTCTCTGTATTAGGTAAAGTTTACCTTTATTCATTTATCTTTCAGTATTTTTCTTTTTTCTCAATTGTTAGAAACTTCTCATTATTAATCAAAGCCGACGGGATTCAATTCAAAAAAAAAAAATGTTGGGCAGATCCCTTGGTTCTGGACAGCTCACCTAAATCTGTACGAGACCTTGTAATGCATTCCGTACATAGAGAGGTGCCTAGAAAAATAAGAGAAAACCAGTACACGTAAATTGACAAGCAGGCAAATAAAGGCAAATAAGAGGTTCACATTATTCATTGTCATCTTTCAGGAAACGTGAGAGAAATCTCAGTTGGTACTGATTTGAGCCCCATCCCTTTTCACTGAATGATATTATTTAGTCAACTCACTTATCCGTAGCTGCATATATTGAGAGGTCAGATCACTTTTCTAATAGAAATGTCTATAATACAGTTTACTTATATTATTATTGCTTTGCAGAGAGAAAAAAGCAGAAAGGATAGTAGAAATATCATCATATATTCTATTAAAGAGTTGACATAGTAGGTAGTACTCATTAACAAAATCCTCAATACTGTGATGGGGCAAAAAGAAAATTGTACTGTTATGGGGCAAAAATTGTCATATCATTCTCCAGAAGTTATCATAATACTAGTACTCAGTGACAAAACAGTTATACCGTTATGGGACAAAAAGAAAATTGCACCACGCAATGCTATGAGAAAAATCTAGATCCCATCAATAATCCAAACTAAACAAGGAAAAGCCTCCATTATTCAGCAATCCAACACAAGTAACTAAAACAGCATCGAATTTCACAAACTAAGACAGAACCTGTCATGACTGGCCGACTAATTCAAAATCTCCACCTCCTCTTCCTCCCCTTGTCCTTGTTCATCTTTTGACTCGAGTTCCAAATCAGGCATAGTCAGGTAACGGCCTGTCATTGGGTCAATCGGCCGTCTGTCACGGGGTCCACCTTTGCGAGCCATGGCAAGCATAGGAGGCGGAGGTAGAAGGCCAGCGCGAAAGAGGAGACGCTGCACCGGGTCAGACGGCTGTGCCCCAACGGACAGCCAGTACTTGATCCGATCAAAGTTGAGGCCCATCCTCTTGGCGCCGTCCTTACCGGGCAGCGGGTTGTAGTAGCCCAGCACCTCTAGGTGCTTCCCATCGCGCGGGGATCGGCTGTCCGCCGCCATCACACGGTAGAAGGGCCGGTTCTTGCAACCGAACCGTGCTAATCTTAGCCGAACCGCCATTCTCTTCAGTTGCTTGTGTGTATCAGATACCTGTAACAGAGATCTAAAATTTTGAGGATTTGCTAATTATCTTGCCATATTTCAGAAACCCTGTCAATTTGCATGCAGTGACACTTTCCCCAACAAATTATAGAAGCATATTAACACATTTAACATAGTATGCTTATGCAAAGCTCTGTCCATTTGAAAACATATATTCACATAAAATAGCTAGAAACCAATCATGGCTGCTTTTACCAGTTCGTAAAAGCTGTAATAGTAAAAGTTCCTTGATTTGGGTGTTAAAGCCGATGCATAAAGGTTGGGTAACTTAATAGGTATAACCTTAATGGGTTTCATTCAAAATCAAGTAGAAATTTCTAATTAAGCTCAAAAGATCCGAGTTTTTATCTGTTGTTAAAACTAAGACATGAAAATCGGAGCTAGAGAGTTACCCGTTGAAACAGATACTTTCAGCAGGTTCGTTCAGGCGAAGAGGAGGAGGAGAAGAGGCCAGGCGTAGGCCTGCTAATGGACGGGCCCCCTGTTCATACTCGGTTCAGTTCAAAATTAAATAAAACAGGATTAAATAAAACAGGCCCTGTTCATGTTCGGCCCGAAATAAATTAGTTTATGTTCATGATCGACCCACTCGGTAATGTTCATAATTGAGCCCGGTTCAAAACTAAGTCCTGTTCGGAACAAGCACGTTTGATCGAACCGGGCTGAACAGCGGACAACCAATCGGGCTGGCTTATGGACAATATATGAACATTGGACAACAAAACTTATTACTAATATATCAGCCCAAGAGTAATCTTTGAATCAAATCAAGGCACGTGATTTTTAAATGTAATTAATGAAATACCTGATCACATAAATAAATCACACGAAAGGAAACTAAATACAATCAATCGAAACAATTGTAACAAGCTAAAAAATTGTCATGGTTTTCAAATTGCATTTTTTTATGAACTTCTTAAATTCTATTATAAGTTGACTAATAATTAATTAAACATATAAACTAGTGATCACAAAATACAAACAACTACATTAGAGAACCATTATTGTAAAAAATGATTAAATAATATTTCAAAAAGAACCTCAAATGCACATGTATTAAGAGCTCAAATGATGTAAATATTCACAAATATTGTGAAAAATCTGTAACAATACTAACACAGTATAACTTTGACAGAAAACACGAAAATATGATTTAGAAAGATAACTTATTTTCATTCTTCTATTGTGAGAACTGAGAACCTCACCATAACAGTACTGAAATCGCTTTAAGCATGAGAATTGTTATTTCTTGGCCATTTATATTTCTCAATTTTGAAAATCAAATTGATAACTGCCAGTTTTAGAAACAAATAACAGAACATACAATATGATATTGGCAATAAAAATTTGCATCGGCAATCATCATACATCACGAGGAATTTCTATTTCAATAGATAGCTTTTCGACTGTAATAACACCGGTTTTCAACACCAAACTTCATTTATTCACCAAACTTCGAACTCTTAACTCAGACCCACAACCCGTTAACCCAATAGAGAAAACGAGGGAGAGCAAGGAAGGGAACGCTTACCAAGAATGGCGAGGTGCAGAGAAAGAGTCGCGAAGAGGGTCGGCGTCAAGGTCGTCTGGAAGAGAGGAGAGAGGCGAACCACTAGGATAAGCGGAGGACCTCCTGGAATCGAAGATCGGACCGAGTACGAGAGAGACGGTGAAGAGAGGCGCAATGACAGGGAGAGGTCGTGAAGAGAGGCGTAACTAGTATTCTAGTAACCTAGCGCTCAAACGGGCTGCTGTTCAATCTGTTCACTTCATATCTGAACGGGATGTCCACTCATCAAACCGGGCTGTTCAATGGGCTGTTCAATACCTGTTCAGATTCAGTTTGTATTTAAGAATTAATTTGGACATGAACAGAACTTCGGACCTTGTCCAGATTATAACCCGTTCAGTATCAGTTTGTTAATTGTTCAGCCCATTTGTTCATGGACAGCCCTGTTCAATTAGCAGCCTTGGCCAGGCGAGCAGATTGGGAACGAAGAGGAGGGAGGCGCGCGAGCAGATTCCTTCCAGAGGAGACAGTGTGCGATTCGACTCAATGGGAACTCGACTCGGATCGGATCAGCTCGTTAGGTTAGGGTGAATCCAACCGTTCATTTAAGCTCCGGGCTTCTCTTCAATTCTAGAGCTCTGGCTTTTCTCTATTTTTCAGGGACAACAGGATGTCGAAACACAAGGCTCCAGCCTACGGTCATTCCATTAACATATTATATTAATTGAACAGGTTTAATAGAAACGAAATTCATACTTGTTAATTAGGCATTCACATCTGTTAATCCGACGGCATTAATTAGACCAATTTTTTACTCAATTGGATGCAAATGCAAAAGCGCGCAGCTAAATAGATTGAATTGAGCTCTCCTCAACCTCAACCTCAGTTGCAAAGGAGAATATTTTTTATGTTTAAAAAATAGAATTAGGTTTGACTTTTGAGGTTGTTTAGTTGTTTAATGAGGGCCCTTACATAATTTTCAATAAACGTTATTAAACAAATATAATATATATGACATTTAAGCTCGTCATTAGGGCTGTCCAAAAAGCTCGTAAGCTCGTGGCTCGCTCACGACTCACATTGGCTCGATCGGTAACAGCTCGTTTGATAGTGGACCGAGCTGTTAACGAGCTGGCTCGCTAACAGCTTGGGCCAAAATTAACGAGCTGAGCTTTTGCCCAACTTGCGAGCTAGCTCAGCTAGGCATCAATTTGTGAATTTGTATGAATTTGTGTGTATTTTATACTGTCAAGGTTGATCCAGCTCGGTCCAGCTCGGTCCAAAAATGTTTGTAAAATTTATTTTCTTCTTAAAACAAGGTCTAACCAAACCCAATGAGCCAGCTCATGGCTCGCGAGCCACCTCGTGAGCTGGCTCATCACAAGTTTGAGCTGAGATTTTAGCTCGCGAGCTGTTAGCGAGCTGGCTCGCTAACAGCTCGATTCAGAATTAACGAGCTCAGTTTTTGCCCAGCTCGGCTCGAGCCAGCTCATTTACAGCCCTACTCGTCAAGGAGATTATGACCTTAGCCTTAAAAATCATCATATCACGTCATTTCAAATGACGAATTTAAATTATTGAATGGGTCCGGATCCCCTAGAGTAACTCAATTTTTGAGTTTAAGAGCGTGTTCGGTTGTCAAGCGGGAATGAAAATAGGTTTAGATTCGAGTCCAATTTGAATGGCCAAGACACTATTTATGTGGGAATAAAAAAATTCACTCACACCCTTAAATGTGTCTGGTGTCTACTCAAAGATAGCGCTGGGGGCAGTATTATTTGAAAGGTCCGGACTGTTTAAGATCGTGTTAGAGCATGTCGGACGGTCTGAATCAAAACTCAAATTGGATCCGAATTCCTCAGGTGGAATTTCAATTACCACCATATGGATGCACGGCTAATTAGATACAGGTTTATAGAAAGGAGTAAACAAGGTTTCGTTTAATGAAAACCGGTGCTACGTGTTACCAATTTTTAAATAAAAAAACACGTCAATGCCTAATAGTATTTTACTTGATTATTCAATCAAATTTGTAACTTTCTAAACCTAAATTCCTAGATAGATTAAAAAGATAAATCCTCAAAGAAAACAGTATCAAGGCCCCAAAATTTTTCAAGGATGACATAAAACCCATTCCCCATCCATGCACCAATTGGTTCTTTGTTCGGTATAGCTCATGGCTGGTTCTTAGCAACCAGGAGATGATTCTCGGGAGAAATGCTGAGGGGGACATAACTGACAAGCTGAGCGTCGAATCCATTTTCTTTCAGCCAACAAAGCCGGCCAGTATCTATTATTTCTTTGCACATGAAGCCAAATGCAGCTCTTTCTGTTGCGGGTATACTCCGAATTATGTTCTCTATCCCTCCTTGGCCAAAATCAACTTCATTCTTCTTGCTGGAAAAAATACGGTACAAGTGCATAAGCGCAAGCGCAAGAAAGTTGACAGTAGAAAAATTGGATGGGTTACTTAGTGATCTAAGAAAATGACAAAAAAAATGATCTTAGCTGCAAACCTTATCTATTGAAGTATGATAACAGCAATTTATTAACTAATTTGTTTATGCGTATTTAACATATTACGATTTACTCACGAAATTTCCGGGGGTTTAATTCCATCTTGCATACTAGGATTATCCGAACTGTGATCACCATCAACAGCCCAGCTGCTGAACCATGTCATGGCATGGAATTCCTCCTTATTGATCCCTATATCTGAAAGAAACCTTTTATCTGAAACAAAGAATAAATAAAAGGAAATTGTATAAACAGTACATAGAAAGTAAAACAGAAAAAGACAAAGTAGAATATAAGCTGGTCAAGAGAATATGTTGAGTTTACTCTTATAATGCTTCCATTGGCAGAGATGGTGGCAACAAGTGGCTATAGCAATGCCTTTAATTTTAATTTCTCCTTCCTTTCTATCATGGATGCAACAATTTATGGTAAGATCTGCAAGAAGTCAATAAAATAAATACTTTATGTGCACTAGACATACATAATGAACTTCGGTGAATCAGTACTGCACCAGTTCTCCCAATTTAACCAATTAGACCTAAATAATCCCAGAGATGGATTAATACACCAGATAGACATGCCTTTACAAGGATTGTACTAACAAATCAAGAGCTTAATTTAGAATCATCTTAATAGAAGTTACCTGTTGCAGGCCCACAAAGATGCTTCCCTGTGGCAAGACAAGGGATGCCCTTCAAAGAATCCACCCCGCACAAGTTCAAATCCTCAACTGATAGCAAAGACACTCTTAGTCCTTAAAACAGATGGTATAATAATGGTATCTGAGACTTCAACATCTATAAAGCAAGGGAAAGACCTTACTATCAATTCGAAGACGTTCTAGGGCTAGGCTTTCATTCTGTCGCAAGCTCCTATCCGCCTAATACATAGAAACACTAAAGCATAACAGATATAAATAGAATTATAACAGTACTGTTAACAAAAGTTGGTCAAATCATAGATATGATCATTCAAACATCCTTTTTTTTTTTAAATTGAGTAAAATAGATGGTTGTTCTCAGAAGCATTCAACCTTCTGAATTTAAATCTCAGTTCTGAAGCGAATTTGGCTCCTATAACAGTTTATGGCACCCCAACACAAGTTAACATTAAAGGGACAAAAGAATCTACTAATACAAATGTTTCATTTTCCAACTGAATTGTATCTCAGGTCAACCATTCGTTCCAGATCAGTCTACAGCAGTGACTAAGATTCTGTCAGTGGGGAAATAGTACAAGTACCAGCATTTATAAATGAAATGGTAACTTTGAACTAGAGGGACCAAAACAGAAGGAAATGAATGATATTTGAGAGGTAATCTGTAATAACCATAATTTATACCTTCAGCTTGTATGACCTTCTTTCTACAAGAAAAACTTTTCTGACACCATAACAATCGGCAAGCATCTGAGTCAAGTAACCTCTCCCAGCTCCGAATTCAACCACCGCCAAATCATCTATCCCGACCTCTGGTTTACTATCCACGGTTTTTACTGCTGCCTCATTGGTTTGGTTCTGTAAGATGTCGAAAGATTCCATGTTACCCAGAATCGAGGCCTGCTGTACTACATGTTTCTCCTGATACGGTAAACTTCTGTTTAAAAATAAGAGAGATCAAGTGAAAATTTTGTTTCAATGACCTTGTTATGAATAAGGTTCGACCATGTGGCTCCCGGCCACACAAGCCAACAGATTTATCAACTTGAATCAGATACTGGGGTGCTTGATTTAATGATAACCAGCTTATAGGAACTTTAATCTGTTAAACTAAGTAGTTATGGGAGTTGTGCTAAATGATTCGACCAATGTACACCAGCCCAATTGCGCCTATCCCAAGCCCATTAGCTAGAATAATCTTTCAGGGGTTTGGAGTCTAGGATCAACAACATAGTTTTTGCTGAAATATGGGACTAAGAAACAGAAGAGCCTTAAGGATTAGTAGTTGATTACTGAAGTTTAAAAAAAAGGATTATCTTTCTATAGAATGATCATACTTATCCGATTGTCCTTTAAGCCACTTCTCACAAGATTCTGGCACCAGGTAAGAGTCTCTCACATTTTGCACCACCGAAGAATGCACTGATTTGATCTTGAGAATCAAACCCCAAAACTCAGAAGTATTAAGCTTGCGGATCAAGCCCCTTTTCTCGACTGAGCTCACCAATGGCTCATCAGAGTTGCCAGAATTGATGGATTTGATATAGTAAGGTTGTGACTCTAATGCATCAGCTTGTTTCTTGAAAGGGCACCTTTTAATGTGCAATTCCAGACTATCTTGAAGCACAGTGCTGGACCAAAGTAAAATGTATGATTATTTTCAAATTTTATTATTTTAAACATGTGCAACAGTAGACTGTTCTAGGTTAACTATTAGTTGATAGTTATTAGCAATACTATAAAAATTAGAGATATAATTCTAACCAAGAATAATGAAAGCAATTTAGTGCTACTGATAAAAATCTCTCTCCTGATCTTCTTGCATAATACAGTCTGTCTACTTTCAATTTTTTATATAAAATAAAAGGGCAATTACTAATGAAATATTATAACAAAGTGTCATGAACCTTACTGAGTAGGCCATGACAATTTGGAATTTTTGGGATTTTGATGTATAATTAGATAGAAGAGAGAGCATAGAGAAAAGAGGAGAGGGTAGAGAAAGGATAGGGGTGTTAATAGTTCAAGACAACTAATTTCATTCATCTTGTTAATTACAAACATTACAAGAACATTTATAGTTAATTTCTCTCACTTGTCACTCTAATTATCCGAAACACCATCCATTATCTGTGCACTATTTATCTCCATTTATTCTAGTTACTACTAAACCTCTAAAGAAATTATACAAAGATCATGGGTTTAAGTTTAGAGGTTCTAACTGCGATGGGTCGATTGGGCAAGGCACGCGACTAGGAGCCGAAGACGGGTTATGGTTTCCACAGTAACTGCCAGGAAAAAAAAAATTAGTTAGAAAATTTGGACTGTGCATGACTGAGAGAGAGATGGTGACGAAGACAGAGAGAGAGAGAGGTGGTCATTACAGAGAGGAAGGGAGAGGCACGTTCGCGCAGTGGCGGCGCTTGTTTGGAAGCCAGAAGTGGCATCTTATCCCCGTCGCCTCGAGCTCGCCGGACATTCCTCTTTCTTTTACGCGAAGTTCGCCCCCCTCCAGGTTAAGGAATTCAGATACCAGTGCAGTACCGGACCGTGCAGAATGAGAATTCTCATTCTCTGAGATACCTCATTTTTTGCACGACTTTATGGAAAATCCAAACCGTCCAAAATAAGTTTTACACGAATATTAAAGCTAAATTAATACTGCCCCCGAGCCATCCCCGAATAGACACCGGACACGTCGTTCGCGCAAAATATGAGATATCTCAGAGGATAACACGCTCAAAATGAGATCTGAATCGTTCATTTTAATCAGACACGAATCACAGAGCGAATGCTCCCAGTTTACTTTGGCTCGGTTGGAACTAGGAAGTACTCCGGCCGATTTTTTTTAGTTGGCATTCTGACAAAAATAAAATACAAGAATTAACGTGACATTCGTAAAATTTCAAATATTAGCAGAAACGCAAATATAATTTGTGAATTTATCAGAAATGACATGCGTATTATTTTGAGCATCAAATAAATAGTGCTCCTCGTGTACTCCGGAAATGCTCCATGTTAAGAACTATGAATATCATATATGCTTTATAGAAACATTTTTGATATATTTTTGTTTTCCTTTCAAAAGTATTAGAAGGTTGGAATAAGATTTGATCCAAATGGCTTTGGACCGGACACCATCCAAAGTCTCTAAAAATCGTACGATTAAAGTCCGAACAGTTTATCCGAACCCCTCAATATGATTTCCATATTAAAATGTGCTGAGAGATTAAATTTTATAATTTTTGAAAATTATTTACTATTTTTTTAGATACGTACAACATCGCTGTTTCTAAACGGTAAAAAAACAGTAATTTTGTATGTATCTAAAGAAAATAGTAAAAAAATTTCAAAAAAATATAAAATTTGGTCTCTAAGCACATTTTAATATTGAAATCATGTTGAACGGTTCGGATCAACTCCTTGGATTTCAATCTTACGATTTTTAGAGGTTTTGGACGGTGTCTAGTCCAAAGCCATTTGGACGAAACCTCATCCCTATAAGGTTATTTATATGAAATATGAACTAACGATTTGTTAGTCTAGAATAAATCAGCTCAGAATTTATAAGTACAAAATTTATTTATTTTTCGCTCTAAGAAAGATAGAACCACCTGTATTTGAACACAACCATATACAATTTTTTTATTAAGGATAGTTAACACCTCTCTAATTATAACGTTGAACGCGTATCCTCTACGGGAATCTTTTGAGTTAATGAATCTCAACCGTCTAATTTTAAACGGAGCCAATCCAGCTACCCTTATAATATAGAGGGTCTTTCAATATTAGTGCAGATCTAGTCTGCACAGATCTTAAAACATACCGGATAGCTGATATTCATTAATCAAAAGATTCTCTTTTTGAGTTAATGCATAGGATACGAATTCTTATAACGTTGCCATACCGAATTTTTATTTTTATAAATTATATTAAATTAATATAGGGTATTAAATTAGTATAGGGTATTATATATTACATCTATATAAGGTATTAGATGTATTGCATTTATATTTTGATCTCGTAAAAGGTACCAATATATATATTTTTGGACCACTTTAAAGAATTTCAAAGACATAGGGAAAAATAAATCAATTCCTTGTGCATGTTCACAACAATATATAAATACGTATTTTGGCGTCCTTATGCATATGCATAAATCTAATATCTTCAATTTTTACTTGCGTTCAAAATTTAAGGTTTATAAACGCGTGTATTTAAGAAAAATCGATAGAAACATGGTTTTGACCCTACCAGCAATTCCACATTGTGTGCAAACATGTCTTCAATTTTTTGACAACTTTATATTTATTTTTCGAATGCATGCATTTACATGTCGCAGTATTAATAGTCAAAATCATTTCCTCATTAATTTGATGCGTTAATAATCTATACTCGATAAAGATAATTAAGTTTTGATTATATTATCTCTTCTTATTTATTATGGTGGTATGATATGTGTGTTTTCATGCTCTCTTATCGTATGAGGGAGAACATATATTTATATTTCTATATACAGATTGCAGTTAGTTGTGATTGTTTTATTATACATATTTCAATTTTATCTTATTATAAGATTTTTTAAAATTGTTAAAAAAAACTTCATTTTTTTATGAAGTAGATAAAATTATTTTAGTGACATTCGAAAGATAATTTTAATAAACTAGTATCGTGCCCGTGTGTTGTAATGAGGACATATTATAAGATTAAATAAAATATGAAGATATCTTTTTGTTTGACATTCACACAAAATTAAGAAAAAATATATTTAAATGAATATTAAAAACAAAATAAAAAATAAAAATTCAAATAATAAACAACAATAAAAGAAACAACAACAAATGAAAACAACATATCAAATGTAATATGATTTTTTTCTTAAAGTATCATTGCTAGTGTAATCCAGTTCGATGTAGTCCAATATTTTTAAAAATGAACAAACAAAATATGAAAATTAGATTATAATTTTTTAAATTGAAAATATATAATAAAATTAAAAATGTTAAAATAATAAAATATACTACAGCTCTGGCGTTACAACCAACAAGCGTATATCCAATGTTTGAATCTGCTCCATTTACAAACACAATAATTGACGCATGTTCAGTCTTCCAGACATTTTCAATCGTCCACAAATCACGCTACACCATCACGTGAAACTGATGCCATTCGGAAATTTCCTTTGATTGAGAACAATCTAATCTAAACCGTCAAAGTCTATATATAGAATTACAAGCTTATGAGAAGTGTATATAGAATGTCATATGAGAAGAGATCCTTGAGAATAATTAGCTGATGGTTTTGACAATATTTCTCAGATCAGCGTCTATAAAAATTCAAAGCAAAAATATTTGAAAGTTTGATTATTTATGCGGTGCCTCTGTTTCATTAAAGTATGGCGTTAAAGGTATAGACATGCCATGTCATATATAAAATTTCACATAATTTCAGGTTATCTGATGTATTTGTGATAATTAATTTAAATTATTGTAAATTAAAATTGTTTGATGGACAATAAATTAACCATATAATACATTACTTTATATTTCATAAAGGAGGATTTAAATACCTCTAATTTTGTATGCCACTTTTTAAAAAAAAAAAACCCCGGTAACTAAACATTAATTTTTCAACTTATTGATTCGTATAGAAATAAAATCGAAAAGTGATATTTTTTATATACATATAAAGAAAATAATATAGTTCACATTTAATGACTTTATTTATATATGAGTCTTAAAAAGAATATTAAAAAGAAAAAAAATGAAATCACGGCAGAGACATCTGAATCTCTTCCTTTTATACTCTGTCATATTTTTTGGATCTACATGATACATTACTAATATCGATGGTGTGCCCGTATGTTGCAACAGAACATGATATAAATAAAAAAAATCTCATATAAAATAACATATTTAGCATAAAAAAAAAATCGGGCATTCATATGCCTTTTATCAAAAAAAAAAAAAAGCATAAAAATAGACTAATAAAAAGAATAATTATTCAACAATATTAATGAATTATATTAAAATAGATTGTAAATAAATGAAGACAACCAATCAATAAATCTAAAAAAAATCTTATATGAAATAAGGGAGTCCAAAAAATCAGGACCGATAAGAAATCAGGGCCGGTGAGAAAATTAAGTTTTGACGATCAAATAAGGGAGTTTCAAAAAAATAAGGAAAGATAAGGAGACGTAAATTATGTGAGATAGAGCGCTGGAGTGGCATCAATGAGTGTGTGTCTAAATAAATTTAGACTTTTACAAGCAAAAAAAAAATCAAAAATATGTACAAAACAAATACAAAATAAAAAAAGACAAATTATTTGATCAGAGGGTTAATATTCAATTCAAAATTTTATCTATCTTTCAATTACAACTACGAATCAGGACATCTGAAGTGGTGATTATTAAGATGGTCAAAGTAATGACAGTGTTGTCTGTCTATGAAGTATATAAATGTAGAGGAGGGTTCAAATGCCTCCGTTGTGCCTCCATTTTTAAAAACTTTAATAGCTCAAAATCTAAAACTTAAAAGTCAAAATAAAACCGTTGGATGTGATTTATGTTATTTTTTTATGTGTTCATAAAAAACTTTCAGATTTTAATTTTGTTTATATGTAAATCAATAAGTTGAAAAATCAATGTCTCTAAATTATCCACATTAGTACATATTTTACAAGCTCTTAATAATGATCAAAATAAAGTTGGAATGTCATAATTTTGTGCACATGCATAGATAAAATGATATAGATCATATCCAACGGTTTTATTTTGACTTTTAAGTTTTGAATTTTGAGTTATTAAAATTTTTAAAAATAAAAATATGATGGAGACATAGAAATAGAGGCATTTGAACCCTCCTCATAAATGTATAATGGACCTTTGACCCATTATATATTAATTACATTGGAGGGAATCCGAATTCAAAACCCAAGTTCGCCGCATGATGCTTTGATGTTAGCTGTCAGCTGGGTTGACTTTGTACGCATTAGTTGCTTCCAATCTTAGGTCAAAGAACTCATAAGAGTTTGGTCAAAGAACTAGTCTAATGAGAACTTCACGCCTTATCTTCGAGTACGTAACAGCGATCCACGAAACAAGTTGCAGTACTGGCACGCCTTATCTGATTTCTAACTTATCAACATGCCATATACAAGTCACAACGGGCATTGACTAACTATTTTTTATTTCTTAATCATTTATGACTAAGAGTTATCTATTTGACTTTCATGAATCAAGGCTCCCATATATAATATCCATTTCTCTTAATTATTAGGTTCAATTCAAAGGGAAGCTGTTCTCCTCTCCTGCTCTATTCCCAATTTTCAAGCATTCGAGATGGCCAAACAAAGGTAAGCTTTGCTTCATATCCCCACCAACCATTATTTCTTTCATGTTTTCTTGTTGGTTTTTGCTCTCCTCTCTACATTGCTGCTTGAAACTGAATGGACCTTCTTTTCTCGATCTCAGCCGTCCAGTAAAGATCCAACGTTTGAAATAACTCTCGGCCAGTTATACACCAAAATCAATTCAAACAACATGATATATGTTAGATCAATGATGATCTACTATTGAATCAATGATCAAGATTCAACAATATATTTTATTTTACTACGATCAATATTTAGAGGAGTTGACGATCAGGTACTGAATTTTCCGGTTTCCTCTTTTTTTTTTTCTGATATTTCCAGGTTAGAAGGCAAGGTAGCCATAATCACTGGTGCAGCAAGTGGTATTGGCGAAGCCACCGCAAGGCTATTTGCATCCCATGGTGCAACTGTCATCATTGCTGATATCCAAGACAAGCTGGGAGCGGCAGTTGCAGACTCAATCGGCATTGACAAATGCAGCTACGTGCACTGTGACGTGACAGACGAAGCGCAAGTGGAAAAAGCAGTGAATTACGCTGTTTCCAAACACGGCCGTCTCGATGTTATGTATAGCAATGCCGGCATTTTGCTTTACAGCCCGTCAATCCTTGAATTAGACTTGTGCGATTTTGACAAGGTTATGTCGGTGAATGTCAAGGGAACCGCTGCCGCACTGAAGCATGCAGGCCGTGCGATGGTGGCAGCGGGAATTCGAGGGTCCATCATTTGCACGGCCAGTGTAGGAGCTTCGCAGGGCGGGTACGGGCCTGCCGCGTATGTCACGTCAAAACATGCCGTTCTTGGATTGGTCAGGGCCGCAGCGGCTGACCTTGGTCGGCATGGGATCAGGGTGAATTGCGTGTCACCCTCCGGCGTAGGCACGCCCCTGAGTTGCGGGGTTACTGGTATGACACCAGAAGAGGTGGAGCAGACCACCTCTGCCACATGTAACTTGAAGGGTGCAGTGCTCAAGGCCGGCAACGTAGCCGCGGCGGCCCTATTTTTGGCGTCCGATGAATCTGAAATAATTAGTGGGCATAATTTGGTCATTGATGGGGGTAATACTGTTGTCAATTGTGGTCCTTTGCAAGTACTGGAGCAGGCATGTAATGGGGCTTAATTTCTTTGGGGTTGTTTCTTTTGTAATGTTTTTCATCTATTATGGTGAAATTTTTTGTTTGAGGCGTATGGTGCATTGGTACCCACAAAATGAGCCCAACACTGTACCAGTGTTGAAATGGTGTCTCTCCCCATGTTATTGATAATACATGCAAGTGTGGGCTCAGGACTTGGAATCAATATTTGATTGATGATTGAGGTTTGTGTCCCCTTCTCTGATTGGAATCTCTGGTCCCATCATCCCATCCCATGCATGACCGTGTATTATTGTGTAGAATTTTATTTCTAGTCTTTGGCTTACTTGATTTGCTGTTACGCTATGAATAATAAAAAAAAATTGTGGTTATTCAACTCGGTGTTCTTGTTCAATTACTTTTCTTCTTATGTTAATGATTGAGACTCCGAGTCGGTGTGGTACTAGCTGTACAGAAGATTTTAACTGGTTAGTGCGGCTTATTTGCAAAGAAACTAGCACTTTTGCAGAGGCAAATAGTTTAGTTCGAAAATTTTAAATGAAGGCATTTGCTTTTCTATCTTTATTAATTATAAATATAATCCACAAATTTCAAATGTTAAATTGAATATATATAAATAACAATAGAGGAGGGTTAAAATATATCAAGTCTTTCATTTCTCATTGTGTTTCACATTCTTTATTTTTATTTTTAAAGTCTAAATAATTGATCTGAAGTTTCAAATCAATCAACATAATCTCCATATTAAATAGTGCTTGGAGGCCAAATTTTATAATTTTTTGAATATTTTTTTACAATTTTTTAGATAGATATAAAATCACTGTTTTTTAATAGTGTACTTGTAGACTAAATTTCATATTATCTGAAAAGATTTTACCGGTCTTTTAGATATGTACAAAATTATTGTTTATAGACATCCAAAAACAATAATTTTGTACATATAAAAAATAATAAAAGGTTTTCAAAAAGTATAAAATTTACTTCCAAACACATTTTAATATGAAAATCATTTTAATCTGTTTGGATCTACTATTTGAACTTTAAAAATAGAAATAAAAATATGAAAAATGATAAAGCATGAAAGACATTCTACATATTAACCCTCCACGTAACAATACCTATTTTTGGACAATGCTACTTTAACTACATAATATATAAATTTAGAAAATCCAACACAAATCACTTGATGTGATCGGATAGTTTGATAATTTATGTTAAAAATGAAAACAAATACTTAAATAAAGACGGTTGTAAATAAGTTTTATTTGCCAATATTTAAAAACTTTATGGAATTAAGAAAAACAGGGGTGAAGTAATAATCTTGCTTGACAAAATTTAATTATTTCCAAGTTCTACCTCAACTCGTGTGATTTCAAACGAGCTAAAACTCCTTCCAAATTATGTCGAAAGAAATAATTTCTTGCCTTTTTATTGAGTTGGATCAAGAAATCATGGGGAGAAAATCTCCTTGCAGCTCAGAATAACAATAGGAATGAATTCTGAAGTAAATTCGCCTTGGAAAGTTGGATTTAAATTTAGCGAGTGCTTCATATTTGGTTTAGTTATGAGGGCGTAATATTTCATATCTTCTGTTTAGAACTGGCCATTTAAGTTGTAAGTTGAACCACCCCACCATGCAGTGATGTCATTTGATGTGGAATTCATATCTCTGAGGTAACAAAATATTTTTGTTTGGATCACAGTCGTCCGATCAGAATCCGGACCATTTCGGCCTGAGGTGGAGCACATGGGCAACTTTAATAGTCATACAGATTCTGATTAAACAGTCCAGATCCAAATAGAAATATTTTGTTACCTCAGGTGATACGAATTCAGTTGATGTGGCCATACACTCCAGCACAAAATTGTAATTAAAGAAATCATTATCATTTTGTTATTGAGGTCATACTACGGTTACACAGCAGAAATTTGTGAGACCGAGAAATCTCGGGTTGTTGGGGGTAACTTTATTGAACTAACTTATACATGGCATTATTCAATTAACTAGCAGAATTGAGATCTCGTGTAATTCTGAGAGCATAACAGCATCCTGTTACTAAAGGCAGTTATAGAAATCTCAGTACCTTTCGCTTTCAGCGGAAGGAGAGATGGTACCGACGGTCGTGTTGCTTCTTGACTTCCTGTCGTCTAATGACTCAGGTAGTCGATAGTCAGGTTGTCAAGGACCGAAAAACTGGACAAATCCATTTTGAAAAACGGAGATGATGGAGCCCAGAGACAGATCCGGTTATTAAATGCGTGTAGAGACAACAGGAATGCATCTCCAGGGAATTTATCGAGAGGCGACAACCAACGGTGAATCAACGATTCAGATCGATAATATCTATTCGATCAACGGTCTTATTTTTCTCGAAGAGAAGAGCAGATAAGGACAAACACAGAGCGTTTGTTGAAAGAGGCTTGGCCGGTCGTTGTCTTCTTTTGACTGCACTTGCATCGACCACTCATCAGTCTTCGGTACTGACACGAATTTTTACAAATCAAAGTACATAAAATAAACAAAATATATACTGAACATATTTAATTTCTACGATTGTATACTAGATGACATGTGGCGTTTTCATAGATGAGGTTTCGGCCCGATTGAGGAAAAAAACCGCGACAAATAGTTTCAGTAAAATTACTGTAATTATGATGCGTGTTTATTGTAGGCCAATTAAAACGTTAGATTTCTGGTTTATTTATTCATTTAATTGTAACTGAAGAAAGTTGTAAATTTGTTTTTGCATTTGTACCCCTCAAGTTCTGTACTCCACATTTTATTTTTGAAATATTGCTTCTGGTTGTCCGAATCACCTTTATTTTAAATTAAAATTAAGTTAAAAGTTCAGGAGTACTGCTTGAGTGAGTTTTACAGAATACAGCTCCATCCAACTATTGATTTGGTGAAAGTTAAAAATAATTTTGTCCATTGAACAATTGGTTTGGTGGATCAAAAAACAATTTTTTTGGGCAGCCTAATCAGTGGATAAAATTAATAATAGCCTCCACCGAATTAATGGTTCAGTGGAGCTGTTTTTTTTGTTAAAAACACTCAAGCGGTGCTTCATTCATACGATTTTTTTTGTTTAATTCTAATTTAAAAAAAAAATCCTACACCACCATATTTTTTTTTTGTTCTTATTTTCCCATAAATTATTTACTGTATTGTTGAAGGTCGTTATACTAATATATACGTAAAACATATACGAGTCCAATAATTTTATACTTTAAAATAAAATTAATTATGAGTCTTCAAATAAATTCTACATTGAAAAGATAACACTTTTTGGGAGATTATTAAGTTATTTATGGCAAATTTTGAATATGCCCTCAAAAAAGGTAGTTTGTAACCACTCTTGCAAGCTGGGAATCTAGTACGTTTTTAGGGCTGATTCGTAAAAGTTCCCAAAAGGCTAAAATCATAAATCATAAGCTTTCTAGTTTACTAGAACCAAGATAATAAAATAACAAAATAAAATAAGGGGAGCAATTAAAAGAAAACAAAACAGAGTCCCAGGTCTCTCTCTCTCCCCTCTCCCCTCTCCCTTTCTCCTCCTCTCTCCCTCCCCCCCTCCTCAAACCCTAGAGCAGAACCAAGCTGATCAATCCACGAAGAGCTGGTACACTTTTGATAGGTGAGGATCTTGTTCAATTCGATAACTTCTCGAATTTTCGTTGGTTAATTTGCTATTTTCATCTCTAGATCTACCTTTTGAATATAATTTTTACTATTCCTTAAAGGGCTACTACCGAATTGGTATTTTCCTTGAATGGCAGCACAATCGGTACAATTGAGTGGTTAAGTCTAAATAGATTATTTATAATATCACGGTTGTTGTTTTAAGTGGAATTTCTCACAATAGTTTCCATTTTGTTTACTATCAGAGAAAGAGTACATTTAGTTGCATACGTTTTCTTAGAAAATATAAGCGGGATGACAATGTAATTGCTTCCTTTGTTGTGACAGATTTCAGTCCAGAGAATCTAAAGTAGGTTGATTTGAGATGGGGCTTTGAGTTTGATCTCCCCTTTTTACCCCTCCAACCATTAATTTAGAGCCGCCGATGGCTTCAGTTAGCATCGCGCCTACAACCAGCGTGAAAAATCCTGGAGGAAGTAGCATTGCCATTGACAGGCTGCCTGAAGAAATGAATGAGATGAAAATTAGAGATGAAAAAGTGATCTCTCTTTCCCCTCCTTCCCTCCCTCTCTCTCCAGCTTTAGATGGTGGAACATGACTAATGTAATTTTTCTCTAGGATATGGAGGCCACAGTTGTAGATGGAAATAGCACTGAAACCGGCCACATAATTGTCACCACTATAGGTGGTAGAGGCGGGCAGCCCAAACAGGTATATTTGTTTTTTCAGTTTCTATTTTGCCTCACTTTGTAGTTACAACCAAACTTAACTGGTTTAATACACAAGTACTGCAGTAGTGCTTTGTCAGTTTGTCTTCATTTATTTGGTTTGGCTGGTTCTTACCCTATAGTACTGCAACTAACTAAACATTTACCCCCGCCCCCCCCAAACACACACACACACAAATTAACAAGAACACAAGCACAAGGATGCATAGTATTGATACGGGTATAGTTTGGACATTTTTTTCATTAAAAAATTATGTGAGAGTACTGATACTTTTGGTAAGCAGACAAAAAGAACTTGTAAACTCTGCAAATAATACAGGTATAAATCATGTATTATTCGTAAAAATTCACGAAGGATACGTCAATCATTTCATCTATTCGTTCAGGAAACTGCTGAAAACAAATAATACATGAATTATTTGGGAATTAATCACAAACCTTCTTACTATGCAAGTAAACATTCTGTGCTGCACCTTATGCAAGCTTACCTTGCTTGTTTGGGGGCATTGATCAGCTTCTACCGGTACAGGGTCAGCTTTACTTTTTTTTTGTTGCTTTGGCTGGTCCTTTACGTGAAGGAAAACTCAATCAATTTTGTTGCTTTGACAAGCTTATTGCGGTTCAACACCAGCTAATCAAACTCAATCATGCACGCAAGTGCATTCTTCACACCAGCAGTGAAGGAAAAATGGACCAAAACCAATAAATTTGACATGCTGCTAAATCAATCTGTGAGGTGTTTTACTGACCATCATGTCGCAGAACCTGATCTGACTGACATGCGGACCACATAACTATGCATAGATGTGCATCTGGATTTTTGCTTGTTCTGGAATTGTACATAAATATCTCGGAAATCTTATCTTCTGATTTGTTTTTTTTTTAATTTTGATAATAGACAATAAGCTATATGGCTGAGCGGGTTATTGGGCATGGATCATTTGGAATAGTATTCCAGGTTAGTTGCTCTTTTTTCTTTTGTGTTTGCTGCTTTATGGTACTTGGAAGAATTAATTCTCTGATTTTCTATTTTAGTTTTGTTGTTTTTGTGTTTGGTACATGGTATTTCATTCACATTGCCTTTTCATCTCATCTAATAGCTCAAAAGTTTGCTAGCCTTTGAAACATTTAATGCAGCATCATATCCAGAAAGCAGCCAACAGTAATTGCATTAATGGTACTTGGTCACCACATTTGTTACTGTTTTTTATTTGAAAAAAAGTAACCACTATGACGGAGTGCATTTTCTTCCAGTCGATTATGTTACTGTCACATTAGTGTTCTTCATGTTTTTTTTTTTGGATTTACCTTTGCTGTGTCTCAGCAGTAGAGCAACAATTTGACGATGATCTGATCGAAGCATGAAAAAGTATAAAAAGTATACTTCTGTGTTTGTATGCATTCTCATGCAGACATGTATCTAGAAAAGACAATCATGATTAATGTTATTCCTAAATCCTGTACTGTCATCAGTCACCTTTGTGAAATCAACCCTGATCCATTTTCCTTTTTCAATTAGGCGAGGTGCCTTGAGACGGGAGAAACAGTGGCAATTAAAAAGGTGCTTCAAGACAAGCGATACAAGAACAGGGAGCTGCAAATAATGCGACTCCTTGATCACCCTAATGTGGTGACACTGAAACACTGCTTCTTCTCAACAACTGAGAAAGAGGATCTGTATCTAAATTTGGTACTAGAGTATGTTCCAGAGACTGTTTACCGTGTGATCAAGCATTACAACAAGATGGGCCAGCGCATGCCATTGATCTATGTGAAATTGTACATGTATCAGGTAGGTTAGCAAGCTATTTTGGCATGTATAAAATATTGCCTCACATACCTTTTATTATTATACAAAAGAGAAAAATTGTCTTAATTGACTGTCAGTTATGTTATACTATTGAGTCTGAATTATCTATCAGATCTAAGTCAAGTGTAGATGCATGCGGACCGATAGTACAAAATAAGCCTGAACTTAGCTGCTATATGCATTGGGGCCTCAATTTCAATCCAAAGCTCACTAGTTTGAAGTCCAGTTTTGCAATTAACACTCTACTGAAACTCAATTTGAAATTCTTTTTAATTAAGAATTATTTAGCATTTGATTTTGCAACTGTAATATTTTGACTAAATGTTTTTGCACCATCCACAGTTGCTGTTTTTCAATGAAATTTAAGTTTTGAACATGCATATTCTTTTATATAGAAGTTGAAGTACCTTATCTGTTTGTTGCATTGCTATAGCTCGTTTCGGCGAGTAATTAAAAGTGTTTTTTCTTCTGAAAATGTCAGAAAATTTAAAAAAAATGAGCACTTAATTTTATTCTGATTGTGTTGGTTTGGTAACCAGATTTGTAGAGCATTGGCTTATATCCACAACTGCATCGGTGTGTGCCATAGAGACATCAAGCCTCAGAATCTTCTGGTAAAGTTTTTCTAGCTATTTCTGTGTATTACACTATTTTCCTATATTAAATGTTCATTATAGATAAGACAACCATAAAATGGATCTTTCATCATTCTTTAGTTAAGAAAAAGTAATGCAAGTTTCACACAATATTATTGATAAGTTCATATGTGGACGATTGTTTTAATGTACTTTTCTTTCTGTTAAATTAGGTAAATCCACACACACATCAGCTGAAACTAATTGACTTTGGAAGCGCTAAGGTTTTGGTACGTATTACTAAATTATTCCTTGTTTGTTTCTTTAGTCTTCCTTTCCTATTTCAAATTCCTCTTACTAATTAATATCCTTGGTTAATTAGGTGAAAGGAGAGCCAAACATCTCTTACATATGTTCGAGGTACTACAGAGCACCTGAGCTCATCTTTGGTGCGACCGAATATACAACCGCCATTGATATATGGTCAGCTGGTTGTGTTCTTGCTGAGCTTTTACTAGGCCAGGTATATCTTTTACTAAAACTCTCAACTGTAAAGTGTTAATGAATCAGCAGTAAATGCTGTAGCAGCTAATTACTACTTGTAACCTAAGTCACTGCTGGCAAGGCCTGTACTGGCATATACTACAAATTGTGGAAATCTCGACTTAAACACGGGGGTGGATCTTAGTGGAGGGAAAAGGGGGCTAAGACCTCCCTAGAAATTGAAATTTGTTATTTTGTCCCCCCCTCCCATAAAATCTATTTTCTAGCTTCGCTCCTGCATAAACATGAGAATAATTATTGTGCACCAAAAGTTTTGTAAATAAAAGTTAGTTTAGTTTAATTTGGTTTTATCATTCAATTTCTTTTTACAGCCATTATTTCCTGGGGAGAGTGGTGTAGATCAGCTTGTTGAGATCATTAAGGTAATTTCCTTCTGATCCAGTTCTCAATCAATACTTGTTTGTCTTGTGTTTATACTTTCATTTATAATAGACAATGGGACTGAATTATGCAGATCCTTGGTACACCAACTAGAGAGGAAATAAAGTGCATGAACCCTAATTACACGGAGTTCAAGTTCCCGCAAATCAAAGCCCATCCCTGGCATAAGGTGCTCGAACAATCCTATCTTAAACTACGTTATCTTGGATCCTCTTTATCGGCCATGACTTGCAACATTTGAAATAGTGTCTTTTTGCTTTTAAATCAAATTTAAAAACCTTATTTAAAAGCTAAGACAAAATAGAGAGGAGAAAGTTAAATGGTCTATTTAACAGCAAGACAAAACAAAGGAGAGAGTTCAATGTTCTAAACAAAAATCAAAGCCATGGATGGAGCTAAGATTGTTTTTTCTGTTTTACCCTCTTTTTTTAGGTTTTCCACAAGAGAATGCCGCCTGAGGCAGTGGATCTTGTCTCTAGGCTTCTTCAGTACTCACCCAACCTACGCTGCAGTGCTGTAAGTGTTATTCATTAAAATGACAGGTCGATTGATTTTTCATAGTTTACTCAGTAATTCACACGTCATTTCATTTGTTCTTTACCAGTTAGATGCATTAATCCACCCATTCTTCGACGAGCTTAGGGACCCGAATACACGTCTTCCTAGTGGCCGCTTCCTGCCTCCACTTTTCAACTTCAAGCCACATGGTATGTACATAATTTCACAATATGGTCAAGGATATGAAAAAATGAGTGTGAATTTTTTTTTTATTATTCATTTGGAAAATTTGAGCAGCAAGAGTTCTTGCTTATTTTCAAATGGTGAATTGTTATCATTCTTTAATATCTATGGAAGTACAAATACTGACAGATTTGAATTATTCTTTTTGGTTTATCCTTTTAATCATGATGAACAGAGTTGAAGAATGTGCAGATGGATATTGTGGCGAAGCTTGTACCAGAGCATGCGAGGAAGCAGTGCCCCTTTCTAGGGCTTTAAGGACCCATCTACTATCAATTGTGTAATATTAGGATGTAGCCTTTGTGTACCTTGTGTAGCGATGTATTTGTATGTAGGGTTTTTACTAGGAGGATATTTTCTCATGGATTTGTTGATCTCTGTATGAACAACCCCCTTGAACCAACTACGGCTTCTATATTGTTGTCTACTATGTATTTTTATGCTCTGTATGTGGATGATGAAAAGTTGAACGCACAGAACTCCTAGAACTGTTTTTTGTATTTAAATTACTACAGTACGATATGGTATTAACTTTTCTCAGTTCTCATCCATCTTATTGCTAGTGTAACTGCCATGTGTTGCTGGCAGCCATTTTAGCATCTTATTTTGGGTTTTTTTTTTCTTATTGTTGTAGTATAAACGTAGGATAGTTATTTAAGTTGTACTGTTGGTGCATGCTTACAGGTCAAATCATCATCTAAAATTAATAATGTAACTAGTGTATCAAATTACGCTTCAAAGTGTATGACTTCATTCACCGATGGGCACTCAAGCGGATTTACGGGATTATACAACAAATCTCTCTGTTTTATAAGACTGGTTCTATCTTTACAATTATCAATTTTTGACCTAGACGCTGCTTATAGATTTGTAAGATAATCATATAAATATCTATGCATTTGCCTTGTATTTAATATTGTAACGAGGCGAATGAAGATTCCCATTCTACGTGCAATCCACATGGAGAGTGACTATAACTAAGTTTAACATGAAGACCACCTTTTTGCACGTTCCCTAATATATTGATTCTGGCTACGCCTTATGTTACGACCATTATCTCAATAAAATTACATTGCGTGAAAAATACATCTGATCAGTCAAAGGTACATTATATCAGGAATAATATATAGTACCATAAAAGAGCCGAATAAAATGGTTTGTTGAGACAGAAGCGGTGACAGCACGAGAGAGAAGGGTAGTTTAGTGAGCTGCGTTACATGCGCGATGCAATTTTGTGGACCACAATCGATTCCCTTACTAACCGAAATATGTAAAAGAACGGATCGGAAATTCACCATTGACTCGCTAGTATTCTTGGGACTTTTCATTGATCACTGATGCCTTTTAACGGGACAAAAAGAGAGGATTTTCGTAATGTGTATGCAAATGCCGGAGAACTGCAAAATTTTAACTCATTTCGAGTAAATGTATTAACAAAGCAGTTTTTGTTTCATACAGCTCATAGTAGAGTCAAAATAACGTTGAATAACTCGTGTGTTACATGAAAGAAAAACGGCTCTGTCAATATTATTACCCCCATTTTGTCCCTCAAGTTTATTTAAAAAAAAAATCTTTAAGTCAAAATTAATAATACAGACTATACAGTTGCATATTATGAATAAAATATGCGAAAAAAAGTATAGTGTAATATTAAAAAAATTAAGCTGTTATCTGATACATTCAATAATAAAATTGTTACATCAGCGAATTAAATAATAAATAAAAGTAAATATATTCGGGGAATTTCTTCTTAGATGGTCATGTCAATGTGTCATAGAGTGTGAATGTGTGATTAATCGAATATACAATAACTGAATAATTGGAAAAGAGGATGTACAATTATAAAATAATATAATATGCGAAAAATAGCACAGTGTAAAATTAAGTATGTACGAGTTCTGTTGCTGAATTTTTTAAAGAAATACTCGAATCGATTAAATCACAAGCCAACAAAAAATAAGATGGGTTGCATACTTGCATAGTGTTACCATCAACAACGGATGTCTCCAGTTTTATAGAATGGAGAGAATCATCATATGAGGAACAGCAACGCTGGCTGTGTCATTTAATACCACCTCCTAAAATCCTAAATCAGTCAACCCCCTCTAGGCCTCTACAAATTCTCTCTCTCGCGATCGAGATCGAGATCTGATCTAGTACTTCTCTTCAGGTAATTACTGATATCCCGTTGTCAATTTTGGATATTTGTTGATCTATCTTTGAACAATTAAACCAATATTCGATAATTTGTCTTCGGTATGCTCAGATACGCAATTTATCCCTTTTTTGCGGGGTTATGCTTTGGTTTCTTGGTTTTGTATCAAAATTGGGATTGTTCAATTGATCTTCGTAGAGTAATTCTTTTCAATTAGGCCTCTGGGCCAATTTGAGATAGTAGAAGCGGTCAATCAATTTAAGCTATGTTTTCTAGCCTTCATTTCATAACGGATGCTCACCGATCAGAGCAATTAGCTATAAGGAGGAAGAAATCTTGTTCCTGTTTATACGAATATATTTTTTTTGACATAAAAAATGCAGTGATTTCCATCCCTGTTCCCAAATGTGATACACTAGAAGCAGCTTGTCTCTGCATCTTTTTGTGTGGAATTTCCATTTTGTAATGAATCTAGGGCTCATATTCAATTAAATTTACTAGCCAAAATCCTTTTTTGTGATTTCTGATTGTTTTGAGTGCCTTTATGCAAACAGGTGCAAAGATGGGGCTGTCTTTCACAAAGCTATTTAGTCGGCTTTTTGCTAAGAAGGAGATGAGAATTCTGATGGTGGGTCTCGATGCAGCTGGTAAGACCACCATTTTGTACAAGCTCAAGCTTGGAGAGATCGTCACCACCATACCGACCATTGGTACACGTTACTTTACTTTTGTCTCTTCTTCTTTGATATTAATTAATCTACTTGCGGTGCAATAAATATCTTGGTATCCATATTTGTGGTGATCGAAGATGCTGAGGTTGGTTAGTAGAAGGAACTAAAGTCTTGGTTTAAGATGTACCAGTACTTTAGAACCGACCGTCTTGCTGTACCACTGATTTCTTTGTTTGTTCTGAATTTTTTCACAAAAGAGGAAATGAAACAGATGGTGAATTTTGGTTTGGAGCCCAGGTTTATTATTGAATTGCAATGGTTTGGTAACTTGACTTTGTCTTCCATTTTATGTTTTTGCAACAAAATTAGGCTTTAATGTGGAGACAGTGGAGTACAAGAACATCAGCTTCACAGTGTGGGATGTCGGGGGTCAGGACAAGGTATTAATTTACTTTTTCAGAGTTAATTTGTTTCTTTGTCGAGTTTAATTGAAGATTTGTCATCCTTTGTGTTCTTGATTTTGCATATTTTCTGATTGGTACTAAATAATGCAAAATTGAACAGATCCGGCCATTGTGGAGGCACTATTTCCAGAACACCCAAGGTCTCATCTTCGTGGTTGATAGCAATGATCGCGATCGTGTTGTTGAAGCTAGAGATGAGCTCCATCGCATGCTCAATGAGGTATATGGCAAAAACCATTTACTATTTGATCCTTTATATTGTTGAAAACAATTGTCTATGGAATCATCTTACAATTATGACACAGAACAATATGTTGAAATGTTTTGTTAGATTTACACCTATTTAACTAGAAGATGAGTTTTAATTCCAGAAATGTGTTTGTAGATGCATTTCAAATTGTACTTTCCTAACATTTATTTAGAGATAGTTTTTTTGGCCCTTTCATTGGCGTTCTGGATACTATACAATTACAACCAGACGTGCTATTATTGTTGTTGGCCTTTTCATGGCTTTTAATTTGGTTTTGTAGAAATCCTTTCTTTTAGCATTTTACTTGTATATGTATTTATACACGTGCGGTTGCTTTTAGGATGAGCTGAGAGATGCAGTGCTGTTGGTGTTTGCAAACAAACAAGATCTCCCTAATGCAATGAATGCTGCTGAGATCACTGACAAGCTTGGCCTTCATTCCCTCCGTCAGCGCCACTGGTACCCTCTCTCTCTCTCTCTCTAGAATTTGTATTTGCGAGCCTTTCTGTGGCCAGAACTTGACTTCTCAAGGCTTATATATTGACCCAAAAGCACATAATGACCTCGTTGTTTATATACTGGGCAATGCAGTTATCTTTAATTGCCACAGGTAACTGCTGATTTGACCTGACTGGTAAAGAATCTCCCGTGATGTAATTCTTACTTGGACTTTAATTGATATGTTATGTTACTGACAGGTACATCCAGAGCACATGTGCCACCACTGGAGAGGGTTTGTATGAAGGCCTTGACTGGCTATCCAACAATATTGCAAGCAAGGTTAGTGAGTGTGTGTATCAGTGTATTTTGGTGGTTTGTGTGAATTTTGTTATATTTGGGAGAATTGAAATCCTTTTGTTTTCCTTTCTTAAATGCAGGCTTGAATGGAGCTGCTTGGAGTCCAGAGAAAGGTCTTTTTTTTTTTTTTTTGCCTTTTTCTTTTTTGGAGTTTTACCTAAACATAAATTATTACCTCTAGAAGTATATTGTTCAAGTTGATTTTGTTAAACTATTACCGTGACATATCTGCTGTAACTCAGACTGAGATTCTTGTTATTTGTTTAATCTGGGGATGCTATTACATATCTGCTTGCGGATTGCATATAATTTTTTTTTGTCATACTATGCTCTCAACCTCTCTTTCTCCTGTCACACGGAAAATCCAGCCGTTGATTTTGAAGGATTTTTTTATAAGATTTGCACGGCACATATTTATTTGGTGTGGAAATAATCTGATCTATGCTCGAATTTCCCCGCAGAGAGATGATGCAACCTCCTCTCTCCAGTCCCTGTTTCTCTCTCCCCTCTCTCTGATAATCACGCTCAATTGAATTGAAAACACACTAACTTGGCAGCGGCTGCCAAGCCCTTTAAAAAAAGAGAGAGAATCGAAAAGATATACGATTCGACTATGCTAATAGGGAACATAAATCACAGGCAAGGAAATAAACAATAACAGTGATTTTTAGAAGAGCGGTTTAACTATGCTAGTTTTCGTATATACGTACTGTCAAATCAACAAAAAAGGAGATTTACAACACAATTTCAGGTACATAATTTAAGTACTGAAACAAACCATTTTCCGCAGAAAGAAATGATGTCTTGTGAAGTTGTGATACTTAAAACTGAAGGTACACTCGAAATATATTGTGGAATATTAGTACATCAATGTGATGAGATTAACGCCAATGGTACCAGTCTGACAGCACAGAACATGTTATAGCAAGTACAAAAAAAAAATCTAACTCATCGTACAAAAGTCCTTTTGTAATTTATGCTTCAGCGAAAATAAAATCGATGTACACTAAAGTCTAAAATACATATGGCCAAAGAGGCCATTATGAGGAGTTGATTTTTTTTTTTTTTGAGTTTGGATCCATTAATAACATATTAAGTTGAACAATTATAGGGACAATAAGAATAATTTATAAATTTAAATCCGATGCATAGGAATGCGATCTATATTTTATGCATACCTGACAAAAAAAATAACAAAATTTGATGAATTATTTTACCGTTCATCAAAAGAATTAAAATCTGTAACGGCATGTTGTATTGAACTTTAACATGTCTATAATTTTTTATTTGATTTGACAAAGAGTGATAAGATCGTCAAATTAAACAATTGTTAATCATACCAAAATTCTCTTTTTCACCGTTTGTTTAGTTCATGGATCATGTGTGTGCTTAGGCAAGATTCCAGTACAAGTAATTAAAAAAAAATTAAGGGAATTATAAAGTAAAAGATAAAACATATACGAACCTATGCTATCCTGAAGGGGCCGACTAACTGGAAATAACATGTACTGTAATTGAATTTTTGTTTGTACCAGTAGGCACTCATAGAGTCAACAGTTCGAATCTAGAAAGTTCCACATGAAAATTCACAAAGAGAAAACAATAACTCATGAAAAACATAAGACAATAGTACCAAAACATTGTTCGACACATAGTATAAAGAGTAAAACCTCATAAATATCCAACCTTTGGTGACAACAATAAAAAGTTACAAACCAATACCTAGAGTTGAAACAAAAAAAGCTACCAACTATCATGTGCACATATAATGCCAACAATGCTGATTGACATCATATATTATCTTATTAGTAATTACTAATTAATAAATAAAAAAGCAATCCAAACTTTATACTGAAACAATTTTGGGTTTCGCCCCTATCTTCTTCCATGAAACACTAGGCATGATCTGGGCCGTGTCAACGCGATCCTTGTATTTGATGGTAAAATTTAAAAGAGAATCAAGCAGTGAATCAGAAAGCAGGTGGGGTACGAGGCCAAGCTCAATTAATTTGGTGTGTTTTGCATTGTAGTAGTGTTCCTCGGCTTCCACTCTAGGGTTTGGCACTGAGGCAGCCTTGACCTCTAACCCTAGTTTCTCACCAGCCTTTGTAACTAGACTGGCAAGTTCATTAACTGAGAATTGCTCTGTGAACTGGTTGAAAACTCTAAACTCTCCTGGGTTGGCTGGATTGGCTATTGCAAGCTCTACACATTGTACTGTGTCTCTTATATCTAGGTATCCTCTAGTCTGAAAGAGTTGAAAAAGTTAAAAAAATAAGTATTTAAGAAATTAGGTAAATTCTAATGGAAAACACTACAATGCAATTATTGAACCAACATGAAAATTTAGACAAAGATCACAATGGCAGGATCTGATATTGTTTGGGTGAGGTTTGATAACAGTATCATTTGATTTTAAATCAGACCCTAAGAATCAACTCTAGGTCTAACCACAATCTGCCCTTCTTTTTGTGCTTTTTAATTGCATTAATTGATGGTGGGCTAATTTGGTGAATAATAGCATAATTCAGGGGAAAGTTGAGACCAAGTCAAGATTAATTGACAGCTGAAACCAAATTGACAAGCAAATTGAGACCAAATTGGTGCTAGTACACCACGATTCAGGGCCAAATTAAGTACTAATTGACAAGGCTGCATATTTTAATGACTCGTTGAAGCTTCCCTACACAATGAAACTCGCTTTTGCTGTCTACTTCTTCCAAACAACCAAGATATAGAAATAAAAAAATGCCTTAGAAAAAGGTTTTAATGAATACTTCAAGCTTACTTAGCACTTTAGCATACTAATTCTTTTGAATAACTAGGTGTTAATGATGGTAAATTGCGTCTAATTCAAACTTCATTGCTAACTAAGCTTAGCTTTCAAACTTTAGTCAGCAATTACAACTTAACAGAAAATAAATCTTCTCAAAAGCTGACATTTAATATATATTAAAGAAAGCATACCTGACCACCTTTTCCATACACAGTAAGCGGGTGCCCCACAGCTGCTTGGACACAAAAACGATTAAGGGCTGTACCGAAAACACCATCATAGTCAAACCTATTGCATAACTCCTCGTGCATCTCCGTCTCATCGGTACGCAATCCATACACAACCCCTTGGTTCAAATCTGTTGCCCTAAGTCCCCATGCCCTGCATGTAAATGCAATATTGTGTGAATCATGCACCTTACTTAGATGGTAGAAGGAGCCAGCTTGTTTTGGGTATGGCAACGTGTCGGTACGACCATTATGTGTTATCGTGATATATCCTTCTTCGATGTCTATGTTTGGTGTACCATACTCTCCCATGGTACCGAGCTTCACAAGGTGGCACTCCTCACGAAACTCCTTTATGGCGAATAGCACATTGAGTGTACCAATCACATTGTTATGTTGCGTGAATACCTGTTGAATTGAATAAGTCAGCACTTCACTGCATTTGTTTTTTTGTATTTGCTTGCAAAACCTCGTTCTATATTTGAACTTTAGTATTTGAAGTGATTGTGAAAAATGTTCCTTTCAACAACAACTATGAAGTGCTTCTGAGCAGCAACATCTTTGGTAGCTGTTTCAATTTTAAGATCTTTAATGCCATGCTAGCAATTTCAAAGCTTGGTTCTGGTAATAAAATAATTACTTTCCAATCATATAAAGAAGTAGGATATGATAATTTGAGAATTATACTGGTAATATGATTTACTATGACTTATTAAAGCTGCGGTAGACTTTCTTTTCTTCTGCAAACTATTCAAAAGATTTTACCACTTGCAAAACTAACAACTAACATGTTGTATGTGTAACCGATATAAACCACTTTTTAGTTATTTGCAAATAACACTGATTGTTTGAACCAAGGTAAATTGAAGTGAAAGGCAACATTACAAATTTTAGCAAAGCACAACCAAGCAGAAATATCTATTATCATGATTTGCATCCCTATATCTCAACCGGATGTGCTTAGTTTGGTTTGATGTGGGCTTCCGGAAGAAGGCTGATGTTATACTTTTGACAACATTTATCATTGTAAAACTTTCCTAATGCTGCCCTGTAATTTGTTCATTTTGCAAACCTCATTTGGAAAATGATATCTGCCTTTGGCAAATGCGACACATTCTAGATATAATTTGCTAAAACCACCAAAATTTGAGAATTCAAGTATTAATATGATGCTTTGTATACCGCTCTAGAACGGTCAATCATGGAATAAGGCGCCGAGCGCTGCTCCCCAAAGTGTACCACCGCATCAGGTTCGAATGACTTGAAAGACTCAGCCAGAAACTCGAAATCACATATATCTCCAACATAAAGAGAGATGGATTTGCCAGTGAGTAGCTTCCATCGTTTGATTCGGTTTTGGATGGAGGCAATGGGAGTGAGAGATTCAAGGCCCAGCTGGTGGTCAAAGAGGCGGCGCACCAGGTTGTCAACAACTGCCACATCATAACCCCTTTTCGACAGGTGCAAGGCCGTTGCCCACCCGCAGTACCCATCCCCACCAATCACCATCACCTTCTTATTTTTGGGGTTTGAAAATGGATCGTTAGAGTTTCCATGGGTCTTGGAGGTGTTTTCTTGGCTGATAGTGGAGGTTGCGAAGGCAATCAACGGTTTGTTTTGGCGAGCTTTTAGGTGTGGTTTTAGGGTTAAAGGGGAGGATTTACACTTCTGGAAGGAGATTGCTGAGAAACAATTTTGGTTTTTGGACTTGGTAGTTATAGGGAGGGTGAAGGTACAGTGGCCGGAGAGCAAATGCGCCATGTTTCTAAATTGTTATCCTCACACCAAAATTGAGTTTGCCTGAAAAATTAGCACAAACGATTTATAAGTAAACAAACATTTTGCAAAAGGAGAAAAGAGAGGAGAAGGAGACGCCTACCGTCACCGTCGCTACCATCAGAGGGAACAAATGACAGAGAGAGAGGTTTATCAATTATCAGTAAATATGAGAGCGGAGGGAGACGGATGCTCTTGATAATTTGATAATAATCCGGGGAATATCCTTAGATTCCAATGGCTCAGGTCTTAAATGATAGACCAGAGGAGTATAGTTTTTTCTAACAGGTAATCGGGGTCCACCTGCAGTTAGGTTGTGAAAGACAAGAACGAGGCGCTGGATCTAAGTATTATTTTGGTGACTGTTCAGGGGAATTCAGATCCTGTATAATACCTGACCGTGTAATGAGATCTCACTCGTCCGTTTTAATTTAACACGAATCTTAAAGCAGACCCCTATAATCCAAGGCTCGGAAATGATTTTTACCTACCCTCTGCAGTAGCGCAGGATACTCGGAAATAAATCTGCTGCGATCCTCTTCAGAATCGCAGGGTCTTGCTTTTCCAAATCTAGCCATTCATTTTTTACAATGCACAAATCTCAAAGATAGTTGATTTTTATACACGAATCTCAGAACAAATGAATGGTTTGATTTGGAAAAACAGGACCCTGCGATTCCCAAGAATCACAGCAGATTCACTTCCCCCAGTCCCCTCTGCGTCGGTGCGTTCTCTTTAATTCAGTTCCCGGACATGCACAGAGAACGAGTATTTAAACCTGCTCGGGAATATTTCACACTCATGGCGTTTGTATAAATGGCTGTGAACTGTGAAGTAGTGTATAATTATTTTGACAAATAATTGTTAAATATTTTACTAAATATATTATAGTTTCTTATGTATATTCTTTTCTATTTTGTTATATATTTATTTTATGTATTAAAATTTAAAGTATTCCTACATTGGATTTAATTTTGATGAAAGTCTAAAATTAGCATTATTCTTTTCAATAAATCTGGACTTAATATTACTCTCTAAAATTATATAAAATTTCTTTTGATCAATATAAATGTGAATTTTATATAAAAAAATTGTAATATGACAAAATGATGAAATCATATACAATTCTGAATTTATACATGATTTACTATTTCCGGCAAATTAATACTTTTTCTAGGACCTGGATCAATATTTTTGCTAGCACCTTGAAGGATAGTTGGATGATTTTCTCTGTTTGATGGTAAGCAATCTCAATTCCATTACTTTCTATTAAAAACCGTGGACTTAGCGCAGTAGTACAAGATTTGTCTCTCTATGGAGAGATAGTGGTTCAACTTTTAAAAATAACATCTAAAAAATGCGAAAATGCATTGGTCCTTTAATAAAAAATTACTTTTCATTAAAAAAGTTGATGACCCCCTCCCACAAGAACATGTATCCTCTGCATTAACTCAAAAGAAATTTTTTGAATTAATGCATTTTGGCTGTATGATTTTAAACGGAACTAATTCAGTTGTCTAATTTTAACACAAGAGTTCTTAAATATTAGTGCGGATCTAATTGCACGGATCTTAAAGTGGATTGGAGGGTTCAGATTTATTAACTCAAAAAAATTCTTTTTGAGTTAATGCAGAGGATACGAACTCCTCCCACAATATCCATGTTTAATTATATATTTATTTGGCTCGTTATATTTGAAATTTGGAGCTCCACCTTTGAAAGAGAGAACTACTTTTATATTATAATTAAGTAATTCTTAGATGAATGGCAGAAGTAATTAAAAATCTTTACATCAAGTAAAAATCGATCATCACATCTCTCAAGTGGGACAAAAACAAGAAGAGAAAATTGTTCATGTAGAGAAAGGGAAGGTAACATAGTTGGCTAGAAGAAAAGTCATAAGATTGTTGGTTACTCAAAGGTTGAGAGTTCGATTCCTCTCACAACTTTGCAGCTTCTGCGAAGATTTTTAAAAGAAAATTGTTCATGTAAGAACAAGCTTTTTCTTCTTTTCAAGGATCATGTCATCTGTTGTGAAGTCGGCTGCCTTGCGGAATGTCCCACGGCCGAAATCAAGGTTATATGAATCAGCCAAGCCTTGTACCAAATCATACTCCGGGACCCACCCGAGCTCTCTTTGAGCTTTCTCAATTGATGCAAAGAAATGCTACATAACAAGCAGAATATATAATCAGTCTATCGACTTTTGTTTCATATTGTTTTGAGCAACTTTAGTTGAGACATGCTAATATGCAGAGAGAAAGTTGAAGTACTTTGACAGTAAACTATAAATAGGCAATGAAGTGGTTGCTGATTCAATCAATTGATTTTCTAATTTTGAAAGTATTTTCATGTTTACCTGATCACGGAACGGGAAGGCCTTCTTCTTCCCAAAATCAAACTCCTTTGCATTATAGTGAATTAGCTCTGGCTCAGGGAATCCGGCAGCCTATAATTGAAAGAGAAACATCCATATGAGAAAAAAAAAATAAAACAAAAAACAATCCCTTCACTTTTTTCACCAGTTATTTTCTACATAAATTTATTTTTTGTATGATAGGTACCTTTGCACATGCTTTTGCTAGCCCGTCGAATGTGACATATTTTGAGCCGGAGATGTTGAAGACTTGCTTACTTGCCTTTGGGTTGTCAAGAACCTTGATAAAAGCCTTTGCCAAGTCCTGTTTAATTGGGAATACGATTAAATTTGGAATCTAGACCTTTTAATTTGTTTTATTAGTTTATTTTTTTTCTACATGGGACTATGGGAGGAGGGATGCTTTGATTTACTTTTCTTCTGTAAGCCAAATGGCATTATTCAATTGGCAGGAAAACTTTTACCCCAAAAGCAGAGTTAGATCACAGGTTCATAGACAGCAAAGAGGTAAAAGGTACAAAACTTTTAACCCCAAAAGAAGTAGGAAAATTTACCTCAGAATTGCTTAAAGAAAAATGCTCAAAAATAAATTGTAGGTACAAACCAATGTTTCAGTGTTTTACAGATTCCTTCAGAATAAAAATAAAATAACAGAAAATAAGAGAAGTGTGAACTAACCTTGACGTGTCCGAGCTGGGTTATCTGAATCCCAGAGCTGGGAATTGGTATGGGTCGGCCGGCCTTTAGGCGGTGAAAGAACCACTCCTCAACTGGGTTGTAGTTTAGTGGGCCGTAGATGTACACGGGCCTTATCGAGGTCCAGTTCACGCCTCTAGAATCTAGCAAGCTCTCAGTTTCAAGCTTCCCCTTGTGACGACTTTTCGGGTCAACTGCATCAACCTAGGATCAATAACCGGAACATTGTTAGTCAGAAAAAGATTAGCAAAAAACAGAAAAAAGATATGGTTTGAGACTAAACCAACAATTAATTTATATATAGATCTCAAGACTGGAATCAAAGTATTAAACGTTGGAAGAAATTAAAAGAGATGTTGCTGGTAAAGGACAAGTACAGCCTGACAGGTACGGTCTTTACAACAATACTTCATATTTATATTTGAATGTTGGCCAAAATTTTATCCTTAACCAGCCATAAATATATTGAATAGTCATTCAGAGTGGAAAAAATGGGGAAAAGGAAAAAGAAAAAAAAAAATCTGTCCAGCTTTTTTTTTTTTGGAGTGAAAGGTCTCTGGTATCAACCAGACATAAGGAGAAATGTGCTTGGATGAACTTCAAGATAACTTAAAATGGTTTAAGCCGTACCTCAAAATGAGGTGGGGTTTCAGTCTTGAGATATACTCCTGCTGAAGAGCAATATATGTACCTGAGATAATTAATTGGTTTATATAAGTGCATGGGTACTGTGAATAAAAACATAAGGCCTAAATTAACTTGGTTAAATAAGAAAGCACCCATGAACACCCGGGAAATCTCAACAATATAACACCAGAAGCATTAAATATTTGGTACTCTTTAACTTTTCTCAGAAAAAATGAATTCTCTTAAAAAAAAAGATACTTGTACTACTGGTAATTACTGATATGCTGATAAAAGTAGAGCTTACTGTTGAAGATTGGGCAAAGCATCAATTATGGGTTCTACCTCGACAGCCTCGCGCCCTAAAATTCAGACAAAAAAATATTAATAAACTAAAAAAGAAAATTTTACTAAAGTCCATTTTACAAATTGTATACAAGTGGTTTACCATTAATGTCATAAACAACATCGAATCCCTTGGCTGCTAGGCTAGTCTTAACAAACTCAAAATCCTGTCTATCACCTTTCAAATGAAGCACCTACACAAAATGGACCGAGAAGAAGAAGAAAAACAGCATCAATACAAAGAAAAGGAGATCATTGAGTTATTAAATATGCCTGTGTTGATGGCAATGTATAGCCAAGAAAATACTAATTTCTCTCTTATTCCACAAATGAAATTTGAAAAGAAAAAAAAATCATACTTTAGATTTGAAATCAGCATAGTCTTGATCAGATTCACCAGGTAACTGTTGGGTGATTGGTGCCTTCCCCCTTGTAAATAATGTCACCTGAGAATACAAATGAACCGCTGACACCGCTTAAGTTCCTTAATTCATGAATATTTGAAGAACCCGGGCTTAATTTAGGCCATTTTAATCAAATTATACCAAATTAACAAGACAAAAATTATAGGCCTTCTGAGCTCAGTCAAACACAAGTTCTCGATTAAACACTGAAAAAACATAGATTGAGTTTTCGACTGCTGGAAATTCCACAAAATCATTGATCAGGTACATTATAGTACCAAACCATACAACCAGAGCAGCACTAGTCAGCCACTTCGTTCTTGGTTAAGATAATAGAAGCAATGAAATTGGGGAAAAAAATCAACCTGGTGACCTTCGTTCACAAGAAGTCTAGATAAAAATACACCGATAAATCTTGTACCACCCATGACTAGTATGTTCTTTGAGCTTGCCATGACCCGAATCGCTGTCTCTTTTGGTTGACATTTTCTCCTCCAACTCTATCAATTTTCATACCAAAAACCCTTTCAGTTCAGCAAAAGACAATGTAAACCATCAAAAATAAAGAGCCCAACAATTCTCTATGATTAAATTTCTATGTAAATTCACAAAAAAAAGCACTCTAGGTTGTTGTAATAACTTGGAATGCAATATTATTTACTTAAAAGAACACTGATGTTTTGATAGCACCCATGTGATTACTTATTTATATTGCTTATATTTTCATAGTGAGAACATTAATTCAAAACAATAAACGAACAAGGTTACACCTGGATAGAAACGTTAAGGGATGAACCATGGAAATCTGAAACAGAGGAAGGGAGGAGAGAAGAACGAGGAGAGACCCAAGTATGACTCTGTTGCATTACCCCGAACTTTGCCATTCTCTCCCCCTTCTCTTCTCACTATGTTATTTCAGTATGGATCAAATTTAATAAGAGCGAGAGAATGAGGGCCTTTGGGATCATTTAAGTGGGCTGTTTCTCTCTCAGTTCTTTTGTGGCACACATAAGAAAAGAGGCTGATGGGAGAAGTAATGACTAATGTGTGGCATGATAATACCGAAATTTTTATTTTTACCATTTAAAAAAAACCAATTAACTCTTTTTTCTGAGAAATTTGATTTTTACTGGGACGCGGCTCCAGCCTTGGGTATCGCAATTGGGGTCGCAGTTGATATGGACTATGTATAGCGCATATTGATATGTACTATGGATTAACATTTTTGTTTTAGTTCAAATAATTGATCTGTACTATTCTATTTGAAAATGTACTTGCAAACTAAATTTTATTTTTACATCAATTGATTTTCTACCTATCTAAAAAAATAGTAAAAAAGATTCTAAAAAAATATATTAAATTTGATATGTAAATATAGTTTTATATGGAGATGATGTTGAATGATTCAACTCGACTGTTTGAGCTTTAAAAATGAAGATATTGATCCATACTAAGGACCGAGTTGCGCTATGCATAGTACTATCGTCTCACTCATTTTTTTAATTATTATAAATTTACAAATATTTTCAATATTTTGTAAAGGTATCAACGTTTTGATTTTCTTTTTGAAGTAGACAATATATAATATTTCATTTGTATTATAAAGCAACATACTATTCCAGGAATTATATTTATAATATCCGAATCACAGATTTTGAACTTCGTTAAGTTATTTATGAATCACTAATTTGTTAGGCTAGTTATATTAGAAACAAATAAAATATAATTTTACTCTTCAAGGCAACCAATTGTGCTTTGCTAGGACTGATCTCATGAAGAACTTGAGCCGAGTAAAAGCAACTGAAAATTAACAATTTACAAGAGATCTGGAAGAAAATAACAACTCTTTTTGCCAATTAAAGAGTAACAATTCAGCATCAATAATAGTATGGCAGCACAAACAGACAGATAAGTAAGGTCATATGAGATCAAATACTGATTCTTTTCCCACCTCAGCCACACCTCTGTTCTCTAACCTCTCTCACCAATTGCATAGAAGATAAGACAAAGAACCCAAACTAGGCTGCATCCACAGGATTGCACCTTCAAGATAAAAGACCTGTAGTCTCTTCGCCACCCATTCAATTATTTTCATATCTGTCCTTGTAAAGTATGATATTTGACATCTAAACATGCAATGTGAACAGGCATTCAATTAGCTCTTTAAATTTGCTCTGCGCACTTGTATATTTGATAACAATCAGGTGGAAGTAGAAAGCTATCAGTATACATATCTGATAAAAATCAACCAGAAAAATGGCGCATAAATATACAGGCATGTCATGCAGGAAAGTACAAAATGACACATGTACATATCTCTGCAACTAAGGAAGTTACTAATGTAAACAGGACATTAGAAAAATGGCTAGAACTGCACAGCATTTTGGAGAAGGGTTTATTGGTACCAGAGATGCAGAGCAAAATAGTTCTAGTATTAGACATACTTGACTCAAAACTATTTCTCTGATGAAACAAATTGGATCCGGGACAGCACCAAATATTAATTTGCACCCAATAGATATAAAGGTACAACTGTTAATATAAGTATAATTGAAACATGCTATCTGAATCTTAGTGTGTTTGTTTTTTTCAGAGCCATTTTTTGCATCTAGGTAATGAAAGTCCAGTGCCTCAGAATTTTGGTCCAGCCTAGTCGATGAAACCGGAAATTTTTAAGTAGGCCCAATCCAGCCCAATTTGGAAATGTTCTAAAATACGTTTAAATAAATAATCAAATGCAAAAGTCTCAAAAGACACGTAGTAAAACTAGAGGACAAACTCGTTCTGGTTTTTATATTAATTTCCGGATACCTGATATATTCTTCAATAGCACTATTATTGAGATGATCAGCCTGGGCCCACTTAACCAAAATAATAGAACACCTTCGATAGGGAACCACAAGTATGTACCTATGATTGAGATGATGGATGTGCTAGCGTTCAATCTAACGACATCCGCGCACTTTATATTGACAGGTAACTGAAAGGGTTGCAAACATGTTCTAGTGTTTTATGGGGCATTTTTTGCTATGATATACTAGGAGAATGTATCTATTGGAAACATATCTATTTAATAATTTTGACTATTGATAAAATAATTATTAAACTTGAAAAGATAAAAGTATAGATATGGTGTATATTAAATTTGGTGTAATTTTGAAATCATCTGATCATGTACGTCAATTGCCTGTAAAATAAAACCGTTAATTCTTATTGTTTTCAAATTTGTGCTAAATTTATTACACAGTTCTTTATAGTGTAAATTTATGTTTTTATGTTGATAACTACCAAACAATTATAACAATAATCAAGTAAATTTGATGTCAAATATAACACACCATTTCTCTAATAAGGGAAGAACATTTGGTTTTAACTTTTAATTAAGAGAGATCAAATAAGAACACTTTAGAAAATAGATACAGGGATTAAGAAAGTTGAATCACTAGAGGCATGCAAGAGAGGAGATCAAGAATTCAAGCACACATGAAAATGCAAAATGAACCAGTGAGATTACTGGCTAACTCCATCCGTGGGCATCAGATACACTCTATGTTGTGCATAATTTACAAAATATGATGTATCGATAACAGATTTATTTGTTCTTATTATCCTTTAGATAGTCTTGTATAGACTAATGTGTTTTAAAATTCAATTAATTAATTATCTACTGTTAAAATTTTAGCAATTCAATTTTATCGCTTTCAATCGGTGCCCCAAAAAGTTGTATAATTTTGGGAACAAGTTATATAGTACGTGGCGGTCATGCATTGCAGCGGGATTATAATTGAAAAATAAAATAAAATACAAAATAATATATTTTCATAAACAAATAAAACAATAATGTTTATTATTACTGTTTTAAATTAAATTGTTGTCAATACATTCTATATGAATTCTATTTTTTTTTTCTTGTTCTTCTCCAACATAAAATTCCACAGAGAGAATAACCCAGGGTTACAAGGCTGCAAACGAATCAAATCGAATCGAACTTATTACAATTTGAATTTGGTTTGAAACTTTGAATTAATTTCGAATTAAGTTTGGTTTGAATTAATTTCGAATCAAATTTTTTACGAACTCAATTTCAAATCTTTTAAGAACTTTTTTACGACAAAAAAGAGTGATCGCAGTCACCAAGAGCGAGAGGTGAAAGTCATTTAGGGTTTCAAAATTGAGAGTGAGGGTTACGACTAACGAGTTATGATTTATGGCTGGGCGACCTTATATTTTAACTTTTAAGTCATTAGAGAACATAAGTCATCAGTAAAAATCAACGGTTCACGTTACTTTGAGATTTAAACTAGAATAGTTCGCGAATCTATTTCGAATGAACCAGGTCCAGTTTGAGTTTGGTTTGAATTAATTTCGAACTATTTCGAATCAAATTTTTTACCAACATTTTCAAATCAAACTCGAATCGAATCATGAACTACAAATTTTTTGTGTAGCCCTACTAGGGTAGGAAGATCCTAAAATCTATTTTACAAAACCCATCACCATAAGAAAATGCAACAATGTTACCTCAAGTGATCTCATTAATGCACGGTCCGGATCTAAACGCAAAATTTATGTTACCTCAGGTGATATGAATATGAATTCCTCCTCCAAAAAAAAAAAAAAGCGACACGAACTTGCAAATACTTAAAAAAAAAAGGCGCCCAAGCGGTAATTTTGTGATTTGTCCAACTTCAAAAATAAACTTCTCAATTTTATACGACATTTCCTCGTGTTACTCAAGGTCGACGACATTTCCTCATGTTACTCAAGGTCGTCAAGGGTGTGCCGCAGTGCCTAGAAAAGTACTCTTCACAGTAAAATTAGCTTCCGAGACCTTTGTCAAACACTGCAAAATAATAGTCTAATAGAGACTATTCATGTAATAATATCCCTCTTATATCACAATATTGTAAGCCCGTCTCCACGGAGTTTTTTTTTTTCAAAAACAATCCATATAAGAGTGAAAATAAAAATAAATAAATTTGCATGTATGCTGTTGAATATGTAAATATTCTAATATCAAATTTTATATAATTTAAATATAATATTATAATACACCATGAGTTGTTAATGTTAGACTTTTGAAAATTTTAATGATAGTAAAGTACAAACCAACTCTTATCATTTCTCTTCTGTGATATACGCCTAGTAGAATCACGTTTATAAAGGCTTAAAAATATATCATATTTAACTTAAGTGTTGGGTATAAATTTTAAAATTCTATTTGTAACTATTATTAAAATTTTCTTCACAGTTAAGATATTTACACAAACATAAATAAGAGGAGGGTTCCAATGCACCCAAATTTCTATGCTCCCATTTGCTCCCAATTTTTTATCTCCTTTATCTTCATTTTCAAAGTTTAAATAGTCGATCCGAACAGTTCAACATGATCATCATAATAAGATATGCTTGGAAACCAAATTTTATATTTTTTGGAATTTTTTTACTATTTTTTAAAATAGGTACAAAATCACTTTATCGGATGGTCCAGAATCTCCTTAAAGAATGATTTTGTACCTATCTTAAAAAATAGTAAAAAAATTAAAAAATATATAAAATTTGGTCTCCAAGCATATCTTATTATGATGATCATGTTGAACGGTTCGGATCGATTATTTAGACTTTGAAAATGAAGATAAAGGAGATAAAAAATTGGAAGCAAATGGGAGCATAAAATTTGGGTGCATTGAAACCCTCCTCCATAAATAAATAGTTGTCTAATTATCACTAACTTTAGAAACAAGCGTAAATTATTTGGACAATCACTGATGGAGTATTGCCTATTGGAGGGGATATATAACCATTTTTTTATTAATAAGAAAAACAAAAAAATATTGACAGTGGAATAAGATTTCATAATATTTTGAAATATAGAAATAACGTTATGGTTTATAACGTCCAGCTATAGTATTTTATTTTTAACGATTATTAACTATCATATTAACTGAATTTTATGATTTATAATGTCTAGCTACATTGCCCTGGACGTTATGAACCACAACGTTATTCTTATTTTCCGAAATTTTACGAAAACATACCTCGATATATTTTTTTATCTTTCCTATTAATAAAAAAAACCGGATAAATAAACTAAAAAAATACTTTAAAAGTCTTAAAAGTATTGATAATTTAGCACATACAAAATAGAAAATACAAACAATCTTTTTTTTTTTTTTAGGAAAAATACAAACAATCATTTGCGTAATTGCGTTAGGTCTACGTAGGGGCAGAAATGAAAATTTTCTTATAAAAAGTATTATACGAAAATTTGATATACCTATGTGAAAAATTGTTGAAAAACATGCTGTAGAATGGAGATGTTTGTCTTCTCTGTGCGAGAAATGAACCCAACCTACTTGGTGTCTTGGCGAAATGCCTCCCCTTTCTCTCTCTACCGAGTTGCGCCTTGCGAGCATAGGTGAAGAGAGATAACAAGCTAGAGGAAAGAGAAATCAAGAGAGAAGGAACCCACACCATCACTTGCGCAACAAATTTGACCATTCCAGTCTTTTGGGGTTCTATTGGATTTCACCCGCCTGTCCTCAATAATCTCAACTTTCTCAAGGTAAACTTCATATTGCCCATCTACACTCTCAATAGCAGTATTTATTTTCCTTTAATGCGGTTCATTTCACTTTTATGTTTTCGTAATATAGCTGCCGCTTTAGCTTGCAGGTTAGCCCCTTTTGCCAATTATCTGAACTCGGGTGTCTGTTAGATTTTCTAAAATTTTCCCCCAAATTCTATAATACAGACCTTACCTAGTTTCAGTCTAATTTTTGTTTAATTGGTCTCCAGGATTCCTAATTCATTATTCCACTGGCTATGTCTTTGCTACTTTATTAGATTTTAGCATTTGCATGTATGACATATCCCGACCTGTTACACTTAGGGTTTGGTCTTATTTTACTTAACTGTCCTTACTTTAATTTTATTTTTCTAAAGTGACAATTACAGAAAGAACTGCAATTAAGTAGAAGTTCAAATAGTAACCATGCATATATGGTTACCCAAAATCATATAAAATCTGGTTAAGTGTATGGATTGTCATCTAAAATTTTGGTCATATAAGTCACTTGGGTTTATGATTTATCATCTGAACTAAAATATCTCCTCTTTTTATTTTTATTTTTTATTGTTCTTTATGTTTCCTTGAAGTTTGGTAGTGACATACAGTGAAGTTTGATATACATACAAGTGTTACATTGATTGGGGTTGTCACTTGGTAGGAATTGTGCTAGATGGTAGTTAGAATGGAGGAGTGGGAAGAGTAGTGGAAGAGTGTTATTCGGAATAGTGTTTAGTGGGTTTGGCAACAAAAAATGAAGCTCCGGTAGCAGTTTCATTTCAGTCTCCTCTCTTTCGCTATTCTGATCTTCCCTTGGAATAGCTTAGCAGTCTTTTTGAATAGCAAATCTGTGTTTAGCAACAACCTTTGCTTGGGATAGCATCTCTATTTTGGAATAGTTCTATAATAGAGGGTTGTTTGACGGCCTTATTATAAGTACCAGTATGTTCTATCACAGCTGCTATCCTTGATAAGAAGCCTTCCTCGCCCCATTTAAAAAAAAAAAAAAACCAACACAACTGATGATTAAAGAAAAAGAAATAGAATGCCTTTTGATCCTGTTTGTATTTTAATCTAATGTGTAACATTGTTACATGCTGCAGCTTAAAAAATTTATCCAATGCAAGGAATCACATGCTTTCATAATTTTAGTTGTAGATATGTATGTTCTGTTAGATCTATGAAATTCAATTATTTTGCATATATGCCACCTAAAATTTCTTATTTTTATGTGTCAATCTAAGACAATAATTTTAAGGCTATGCAAGTCCTGATTGCAATCTTTAAGCATACACTTCTTCATTTTCTCTTTTATAAGTACAGTACATTTGAATCCAAAATCTGAATAATCATATAAAAGGTCGTTAAAAAATGCACTTTATTCAAATAAATCAGCTCATTTGGCACAGTTGAACACTTAGTGAATGTGGTTTCTCCTATTTTCTGCAGTTCTCATGTTCCATCATTTTCCACTTCCATTATTTCTTTTCCCTTCTCATAATTTTTGCCTTCACGGTTTTTTAATCAGAAACAAATTTCTCAACTTTTATCAGAAGTAAATGTCTCATCAAATGATACTTGCATCTCAATTTCATCTATTCTGAATCCTAACTAGCCCATTTTATGGTATTATCTTTGATGCACACGAGAAGTTTGATTTTTGAATGGCACTTGCTATCTGGACAAACCTAAAGCCTGTCATTCTATTTTCTTTGAGAATTTTTTTCTAATACTTTATGGAATAACTTACAAGGTTGGTGTTTTGATAATTTGTAAGTTTACTTGTATGTGCCAGAAGCTTAGGAAAAAATAGGGAATTGATAGCCCTATATTCTCATCTGCTGTGCCATTATTTTTTCAATTAACTGCAGTCTCTCTCTCTTATGGTCCCAGAAAATAAAGAGATGGAATTTTTTGAAGATAGGATAATTTTTCATATTTGTTCTGAAATATTATATTTTATTCACACTGTAATGTTTTGTCTCAAGTACTTGCTGTTATTAATCTGAGATATTCAGACTTTTAGATCACAAGTTATTAGGTACAAGTGCAGAAATAATGAACTTTAATTATCTTATAATTAATACAATTTGCTTTCATTTTTCTACAGCCTAGTTTAACTTTTCCAGCCAAGCAGTACTAGAGATGTGATTTAGTTTATAATCTTTCTTATATGAAATTCGCTTTTACTGCCACCATGAAGAAATATGTTATATTTCCGGACAACTCTGCACTGAATAGTTTTGTCACTTGCTCTTCTAGCTACAAGTAAAAAGTCAGTAGCTTTGGCACTTTATCATACAAATATCTGTATTCTAGCTACAAGGAACACAGTTCTCAGTTGTTTTTATCTCATTATCTTTTCAATACTTTGTTTATGCTATTTTCTCTTACCTGTAGGTGCTCCCATGAAGCGATGAACGTTTGTCCTTTGTTGTGTGCACTTTGTAGGAGCTACATCTACATACCACTGCATCATTAATCATATTTCTTCCCTAATTGGTACCTTTGGATATAATTATGGCACGTAAGGGTGGCCAACACAAAAACAAGAACCCGGATCTAGTACATTCAAACAGTGACTTGAAGAAACATGAAAGAAGCAAAAGAAACAGGAGTGTTGGGCCTGCAAGTGACTCTTCAATAGAATGCGGCAAGCATGAAACCCTGAAATCTCATGAGCAAACTGAAATCTCAACAAAATTGGAGGAAAATTGTTCATCAGAATTTTTAGAAACTACAACAGTCTTGTCAGGAGAGGAGAAAAGAGCTGATGGTACAGCAGCACAGATTCTGATGCAAAAGGCAGCTTCAACCTTAAAATTCTACATGATTTGTGCAATTGCAGAGGTTAAATTATGGGCAGACAAGCTAAAGCCACATGCTCTGAAATTGATGACCACATTGAAGAAGGGATATAATCATATTAAGGAAAAGTATGATGGGTATTTTCCGAAAGTGCAGCGGTGGGTGGTGAATGCTGGGAAGATTGTGATGGTATTATTTATGGTGTGGCTAGATTGCACTATCAGGGGAGCCGACTCCCTTCTCCGAATTGGCACCGCTTCTTTTTTTGTGCTGATTTTGTGTTCCTTCCTCTCGGTTGGGGCAATGATTGGGATTAAATTGATGCTGCTATTGGTGGTACGTTTTAACTTTTGTCTTCCTCGCTTTCTTCAACTTGTTACATTGTCCTCAGTAAAAACTGGAATTTCGGATGAAGCATTTTCAAAAAAGAGAGAAGAAAATACTTAAAATGCATAGTGTACAAATGCAAGAATCTGAAAAGGCAAAATATTAAAGGGATTATTTTTAGTACAGTCGTACAGGTTGCACTCACTGACGTACAAAAATATCAGGGGATTTTGGCTTCCACATTTCACTGTCACTGAATCACTTATTATTTTATGCCATCTTTATAAAAAAAAAAAAAAAAACCTGAGGCAGAATATCGATATGTTGATATTTGTTTTGTAAACCATTAGTTTTTTTTATAATAATAATTATTTATTGCAGGTAATTGGTACTTGTTTAGCAGTCTTTGTAAGTCTTGCTCTTGGATTGATTCTAGTTGCTATTTCATTGGCTGTTGTTCTGTGGCTTTATGGGAGCTTTTGGACTACTAGCCTTGTCATCCTTTTTGGAGGTTATTTTCTTCCTTTTAAGCTTTGTTTTGATTTAATAGGGAACAAGTAACCTAGGAGGTAAATTTTTTTTTTTCACAATGACTATTTTGTTAATTGATGTGTACACTTTCGAAATGTCAAAATATTACTATGAATGTAATGCATACCAGGATTCAATATGCCCCTTTAAAGAAAGTAATGTCCTCTAGCCTTTCATCAAAACTGACCAAATTGCCCCTCCTTTGTAATTCTACCTGCATGAGGGAGCAATTTGGTACAGTTGTGGTACTCCATTAAAGAAAAATAGAGATATAGTTGAAATTTCTTGTGTTTGTAGAGACAAGATACTTCTTGTAAATATTTTGTTTTTAGCATAAATTTCTGATATTTTCTATGGCCAGACAGGAGACTCTTTCTTAATAGGAGGTGCTTAAGGGATTTCTTTTGATGTAAATCCTCAAATTAACCTTTGGTCACTATATTAAATCCCAAGTTAACTTGATGAAAGCTGCCTGCATATGTAACCAACACAAACATAATAAACACTGGAATCTCTGACAGATGTCATCTTGTAGGTGCTTCTCTTGCCTTGAGACATGAAAGGATTGGCCTATTTGTGACCACAGTATATGCTATGTATTGTGCAAGGAGTTATATGGGATGGATTGGTTTAATGGTGGCTCTGAACTTATCTTTCATTTCTAGTGATGTTATTCTACATTTGTTGAAGAAAATGGACGAGAGAAAATATCAGCGGGTGCCAGAAACTTCCTTTATGCAAGATCAAGGTACATAACATTATTTTGCTGGGCTTTGTATAAGATTGCAACCTAAGTCAGCTTGCAGATGTACCTACTGTCACATTATAATCTAGTATGTGGTGTTAACTCTTATGGAATTTAAGTGTGTTCTCAATAACAACTGAGACAGGAAGAAAGGTAAATTTGAGCATGGTTCTGAAAATGACTAGAGTGGCAAGTGGCTTCTTTCCTATGGAATAGAGCAGTATGTCGAATAACACTAAGCACTAAACTTGTCCATCTCTATTGAAACATAGGAGTACCTTTAATAACCTTTAGGTATCCAAATTTTGTTTGGAAACTGCAAGCCTAACTTTATATTTTTTTTCTGTTGGCATATTACTGAACATATATTTGGGACAGATGGCACTTTTCCCTTTGTTCGGCAGATGCCAACAGATAGAGGCCCTGGCGAACCGTCAACTAGTAGGGAGGAAGCTGAGAAAGAATTGACCTCAGAAGAAGAGATAATTAGGTTATTAAATTGCTCTGATCACTACTCAGTTTGGGGTCTACCTCGTCGGGGTGCAATAGACGCTACCTGGCTCAAAAGGGAATACAGAAAAAAGGTTGGTGGTAGAGCCTAGCTTTATCAATTTGATGTTTAAAAGGTTTTATTGGTTATTTTTGCTGCATCATGCACTAAAAAGAGGGATGTTGTTGTTTCTTTCAATTCTTATTGCCCATAGCACCCTACACTTTGCAAATAGCACTTATATATTTTGGGATATTTGCACTCAATTGTGAAGGACTTTTTTGTCTCTTTTTTTCAAAAAATTCATTCAACTTAAAAAATATATATATATCCCAGCGACAAGTTAAAATAAGAATACCATATGAATAGTTTGTAAAATAAGTTCTTTCCTTGGACTTGCACAAAGAAAGGTGAGCTAGATTGAGTGCTAACTTTGTTATGCACACAATTCATATGTTCAAAATGGACATAATTACATAATTTCTACAAAATCACCCAATTGACGGTGAGTGTGATAAGATATGGTTTACTCCATGTTGTTAGATTTGACCCTGAACATAAAATGAATTAAAGTATTTCTACTTTGTAAGTCGTATATATGGATTTACATTAAGATATTTGGTTGAGCTGTATGAAAAAATAATGTGTAAATTGCTGTTTTACTTGAAATTGTTTAACGTTTGATTTGCATTTGCAAAAAAACCCAATAAGAACTGAATTCTTATTGCAAATAATGACTTGTGAGTGTTATTTGCGAAGTCCCTCTTTTGTGTACCATTTTCAAAACATGTATTTTTTTCTTAGTTTAGTTTTGTTATGTTAATAGGGGCTAGTAACTGCCCCTTGAACCATCTGAACTATAAATTTGTGCTATTAAAGCAATCTGGACCATTCAATTATTATATTGTCACATTTTAGAAAAATCGTAGTGTAATCTTTGTTATCTCTGTCTAGGCAATGCTGGTTCATCCAGACAAGAACATAGGAAATGAGAAAGCTGCAGAAGCATTTAAGAAGCTTCAAAATGCATATGAGGTTTTAGAGTTCTGAACTCTCATTTTTGGCTTACAAGTATAATGTATTAATGTATATGTTTTTATGTGTCTGACCATCAATTCAGGATTCACATTATGATAATTATTAATTATTTAACTCGCTAAAAAAAACAGGTTCTTCTTGATTCTCTGAAACGAAAAGCATATGATGATGAGCTGAAGAGAGAGGAATTGTTGAATTATTTTCAATTGTTTCAAGCTGCTGGTTCTCAAAAGGTGCCTCTATTTCTTAAATGTTAAAGGTTGCTTTTAACTAATTGCTGATATTTTCCCCTATTTTTCCTTTCTCTTTGCAGAGGGGTCGAAATGGCATTTTCGGGTTTGGGCCTGGTCGACCCGAGGGAGCGGATAATAACTCATTTGGAGATTTAAGACGAATTGTTTGCAAAAAGTGTGGTGATTCTCATATATGGATATGTACTGATCGGTCCAAGGCAAAGGCTAGATGGTGTCAGGTTTTGTTTCTGCCTTACAAATTATTTAATTGGAAGTAGTAAACTTATTGGTTCGATTAACTTCTTTTTAATCTTGTAGGATTGTAAAGAATTTCATCAAGCCAGAGATGGAGATGGATGGCTCGAACAGTCTTTTCAACCCCTTTTATTTGGGCTGCTTCATAAGGTATTTTTCTAATCTCTATAATAGTGATTGCATACATCTCTAGTTTCAATTATAATTAATAGTACCCTTTTTTGGTTAATACCTCATTTGGTAATAGTTTATTAAAAAATAATAGAGTTAGGCTATTGCAAAAACGTTTGTATTTTGGATGAAATGCGGACTAAAACTTACTTTCTCATGTCCAGATGGTCAACCCAAACTATTTAATATGATCTACATATCAAAATTTTGTAGGAACCAAGTTCTAGTATTTTTAGAATTTTTTTTACTATTCTTAAGATGAAAGAAACATTTGATATGCAAACATTTGTATTTTTTTTTTTACTATTTTTGTGCCATTTTTCTTGATCCAAAAAAGTATTATAAAAGTTATAAAAATAACAAAATTTGGGATCCTATACGGTTTTAATAAAGTCACATTGAATGGCTTAGGTCATCTGTTTGGACATTGAAAAGAAAGATTGGATCATTTGTATTTCAACCAATATTCAAACTATTTTAGATAGCCTAACTTGAGATAATTAAAGATAAGGGAAGAAAATCCAGCTTGTTTTGGTATACATATTTACTGATACTAGGAGGTATGATGATTATGATTTCATGGTATTGGTTACTGTGCAATTTAGTGAAACTTCTAACATTGCTGGTATAAAATGTTAATGTTTTAAAAATCGTGCAGATGGAGACACCATGTGCCTATGTTTGCGCAGACAGCAAGATATATGATGTCACTGAGTGGTTCAGCTGTCAGGTATGTGTCCAAAACAAAACCATTTTTTTATCAGGTCCAGCACCAGAATGTACCAGTACTGTACCATTTCCTTAATATCTAATAATTTAAAGCACAGGGAATGAGGTGCCCGGCAAACTCCCACAAACCGAGCTTTCATGTAAACGCAAGCTTAACAAAACCTAGTAACTCAAAGGGAAGTAGTTCCAGCCATGGGGGCCCAGGTACAGGACCTGCCAACATGGAAGAAGAAATGACTGAAGAAGAGTTCATCCAGTGGTTGCAAAATGCCGTCAATTCGGGTGCCTTCGACCCATTCAGCCCACCTAATGATGCAACCACTGCAGGGAACTCTAGTGCATCTAAGAGTGCAAGTGGTGGCAACAGCAGTGGGAAAAAGAAGAGAAAGGGGAAGAAGCCATGGTAGTTTGAGAATAAAATAAGAGGCATGTATTAGACAAGGCACTGCAAAAAATGAAGGGGAAAAAAATGTCCATGACACTCTTTTAGAGTTGTTCGCTTGCTATTAAATGGTGCTTTTCTCGCTAGTTTTGACTAGTTTGAAAGATTTTCTCTGCTAAAAAAATATTTTGATTCCTAAAATGCTATCGGTAGGACGGAGCAATTCCATAACCCAACAAAATCGTGGTAAATCAAATGTATGATTAAGGCGTTTTGTTATGGTATCTTTTCTCAAAAGGCATGCAAGATTCTTATCTGTCGCTGTATAGAGCAGAGTTCAACCCGAGAAAAATATTTTTAGGAGAAGCGTCTGTTGTCACTCGTTATCCGTCTCTTCTGTTACGCTCTAGGCATTAAACGGTTGACCAACTGATACGGGACCAATACCGTATCTGGCAATAAATGCTGTAGGCATTACAGTATATCTTAAGAGAGCGTAGGGCCATGTTTGTAGAACTTATCCAATTCCTCTTGAATTCTTTTTCGATCACTGAAAAAGTAGTCTGGGGCTCTCTTCATTGTCCAATATCCAATTTTAGAGGAAAACTAGCGAGCAGCACGGTTAGATTTTTAGTCCCTCTCCTTAAAAAAAAAAAGGGCTGGAGTTGGACTGGGACAGCATCCATTTATCAAGCAAAGCAAATTGGGTACCATCACTTAAAACAATCCTGAATCAATACACTTTGTTTGTTGCAAATTGGCTTCGTTTATCAAATCTGTAGAACATGCACCCTTCTTAAATTATTCAGATATCCCATTTTAATTTTTTATTCAAGACCCCCTAAAATATTTTCATTTAATTGCCATTGAAATTTGTTATTTGCAAAAGGTCTGGTGGACCAGAAAGTTGAAATTGAAGAGACTAAATAAATTACTTGGTATAATTTTGTTTCATAAAAAGAACTAATATATATTAAGTATTTATTAAATAGAAAGGACAAAAACGCTAATTAGGAGTGGTTAATTAACACCTAATTCGTTCCCGTCATCCTTGTTAAGAACTCGCCTATTTTAGGTCAAGTGCATATTATATTTTACTTACTAATAGCAGATCATTTTGCAAATATATTAATTTTGTGGGGTCTTTCTTGCCAAAAAGATAAAGAGGTAGATAAACAGATAAGTTAAATTTTATGGGGCTTTTTGCAGAGGAAAGTATATTATTTTAACAAAGATCTTGGGGAGTTGGGGGTATATAAAAACAAACGGACTCACGGGTAAAAGTATACTGAAGATAATGGAAATGACACTGTTCACTCCCCCATTCAAAATTATACTATAAGATAGATTTACCCTCACATGGTGCCTGTTTGCTGTTGGTGTTTTTAAGGGTCTGCTCCTGAATTACATGCGATTGGATCGGTTCATGCTTTGTGTGCATCAAAAAAGAAATTATTGGTGGCTTCCTATAATTAGAGAGAGATTGGAAGACTCGTCTCGTGCCAACCATAGGTAAAGTGCTGGAAAAATTTGTAGACGATATATTTTATTTTCTGAAATAGAAGAAATTACATAAAGCTTTGCAAAATTATTGAATGCTCCTCCAATTATAATGGTCAAAAACTAAAACTATAAGAATTTATTTAAACAAGGGTTAACTCATTATAAACAGTTAATAGTTAATTGCAAAAGGATCAAATCAAATTAGGTTCAGTTTGCAATATTATTGCGATTAAATCTTAAAACTTTTGTTAAGTTTATATTGTAATTATATCATTTTTCTGATTATGTTGAATAGTCAACTATTTCAATTCATTTCCGTTTTCCTACTGGCCTTCATTATTTGTAATCAATAAGGTCCATCAATCCCTTTATTATCCTATCTTATTTCTTTTCTTATTATTCCCGTTTGTTGACTCTAATTGAAACAGTTTATAATAATATATAAGAGTTTGGGAGTAGAACTAGGGTGCTTCTAGGAGTACCAAGTCCCTTTGTACTCTTAACTCTAAAATCTATCGGATTAACTTCGAATGACGAATCCAAACCGTTGAAATCCTTCTACCTTACGAGTGATGCGTCTACATGTGAAAATTTTAAAGTTTCGAATTAATTTAGTATAAAGTTAAATGGTCAAAAGTCTTCCAAAAAATAAATGCATTAAAATTAATTTAGAAACCTTCTATACTTGACTTTATACTAAATTAATTAGACACTTTAAAATTTTCACATGTAGACACATCACTCATAAGGTAGAAGGATTTCAACGGTTTGGATTCGTCGTTCGAAGTTAATCCGATAGATTTTAGAGTTAAGTATACAAAGAGACTTGATACTTCTATGAGCATCCTAGTTCTACTCAAGAGTTTGGCTATGCTAATTATATAAGCATACCATGACATATGCTTATAGGTCATATGTCTATTTTCAAAGTTCAAACGGTCGATTCGGACCATTCAACATGATCTCCATATTAAAATGTGCTTCGAGACAAAATTTTACCTTTTTTCTTAATTTTTGATTATCTTTTAGAGTTTTTGAAAATTAAGATTTTTCAGAAAAATAATGTATTGAGATACGCACAAAAACCTTTATTTTTTACTGCTTGACTTGATACTAAATAAATTAAAAAAAATTATATGTAAAATGAAGCTAACAGATCGGTTTAAACGGTTTAGCGTAGCCGGACTCCTTATATAGTACTCCTCTTTCTCTCTCTTTACTATATTAGTGGTTAATGAACGCACGTTATCTTTTACCCGTTCTCTCTCATATTCTTTGTAACAGTGAGAAAAATTCAAGAAACACTGACAAGAGATTTTAATTTACTACTTTTATATATGTGGCGATGAGAAGTTAAATGTTACCGTACTAGTTCTTTCTAACTACTTGCCAAGTTGCCATCCGACCCGAGACCATGTTATTGGGGTAAAGATGAGATATTTGCTCGATGCAAAACTTGAGAATGGATAAATAATTAACTCTGCACTTAAAAGAGTGCTATTCTAATTTTAGATAGTTGTCAACTAGGTCACAATGCACACGGCGCACCAACAGTCCAGAATTATCTTGCATTTAATTAATTTATTCATTCTGCAACTTATTTGATTTTATTCTTCAGAATTTTGGTCTAAAAAATTATGTTTTAATGAATTAACCCCTAGTTAAGGAAATTTATCCGAATAATTTCAAACAGTTTCTTACCTTTGTAAATACTAAAATAATAACTACTTGGGCCAAAATTTGTCTTTAAAAATCTGCATCATATCATAAATTTAATGGTTGGTCGCTTGGCTACTCTTCTAAACAGTCTAAAAGTCACCCCAAATTGTATGCCCCTTCACCTTAATTTTATTTGCCAATCGTTATATGATTGTCTAAAGTCAATTGATTTCTTCCAAGAAAAGTTGGTCATTCAATTTAGGTTCCATCTCAGTCTTTACAACAATATCATGTAGACTAGGGCATATGTAACATGTCTCAGATTTATAAGCATTTAGATCCAATTATTTTTTCTAATTTAAATTGCTTTGTTCATACTTCTTTTTCATTTTTTTTTCTGAGTTCAACTGATATTTCCAATTCCGTTACCCCACAGTATCAGTAAGCCAGGGAACTATTAACTGTCATATTGAGTTTGGATAATAATAATAAAAAAAGATACTCCATATTAAAAAGGTTATGATCTAAATCATACGATCTTGATCAGATGGTCGACTCAATAGTATTACTGTTTCTTTTGGAAAAAAAAATTATTGTACTGGGATGTATTAAAAGATCCATGAGCGATAACATGACTGTGTTTTTCCCCTTCCTTAAGTAACTGCTGTGGGCCGTTTCATAAATGTTATGATTCAAAAGCCTAAATTATCATATGATGCTGCTTGTATTTGTCTAGACAAAACATAGACTTGTTCATCTCACAAGTTCCATTTTACCCTTATTATCTTTGCGGTATATCAGGAAGGGAATCTCCATGTTAACACTAGAGATGCCAGAGCAAAGAAAGTTTTAATAATCATGTACAACTATACCCTTAAAGTTACAATATATGACAGATTTACTGGGGGTAAATGCAAAAATGATCGATTGACTAAATTAGGGTAGTCGCATTTGATGTCTAAGTACATATCAGTATGCCATTAGCAGTGGTGTTAGGCAACTGTCACTGGTCTTGGCCACCTAGTCATATGGTACCAAAATTCATTCAGTGCAACTTAGTACCAGTTTTTAGATAAACATGCTAAGCTGAGCCGACCATCACAACTGACACGATAACAACCAGATACCAATCAGGAAATTAAGTACTTAATCCCTCTCTGAGAATATTCAAACTCTAGCTGTATATTCTTACCAATCCAATGAAGCCCAACAATAAAGTTTCTAAAAGGCAATTTGCAAAATGCTTACCAGAAAAATCTCTGATAGTGATGGATCTGTTGGAGCAGAAAATGTGGGGGGCATGAACACAACCCCATTCCAAGGCTCATAACGAATAGTTTAGATTTTTGAAAGAGACCTGATGTTTCTTGTACTATTATTCTGGAATCATGTTTAATTTCTAGCCATAACTATAGGTGTTTTAATAGTCACCATTGAAATCTACTGTCAACTTGGTAAGTGTCAACTTTTTTCTTTTTAATATGAATAGGAACAAGGTACGGCGTTTTCACTTTCATTAACAATCTCAATATAAAGCTACATATCAACCTTACAATATAAAGTATCAGCCTTGTTAGAAATTAATAAACTTAATTAGTTGGTCAAATATTTTAATTAATTGTTGGAACTCTCTAGAATTATCATGAATGTTTTGGAGTTCTCTAGAAGTCATGTTGTGGTCTTTTAGGATGTCTTGAAAGATAAAAAGCGTGTATAGGAAATAGAGAGGGTTAATGAGAGATTTAAATGTTATTTAGTGATAGTTGAGTGTGTAAAAATTTCCTATAATTTTATATAATGTATAAGAAGTATTTTGCATATAAGAGAACAAGAAAATATTGATAATACAAGTTAAATTTCTACTATTGAGTGTTCTCTCTTCTACTATTAAATATATTAAGTTTTTATCAAATACTAACAAATCTGGCCAGAATTCAAGTGTCATCGATCCAGCAACAAAAAATCGGTTCTCAGGATAAATACCTAACAAAAAGAAGAGAGAGAGACATTTGAATTGACAAGTGCACAAGTACAATCTTAATTAATTCAGCCGGTTTAGGGAATCAAGCACCACATGTGTGGTACTATTAGCTATAGTCCCATAAAAGTTGAAATTTGTTCTTCAAGTTATTCAATTAGTTCTACTAAAAATAATAGTTTGGTGTGTTCATCAAACAATTAATTTAATGCTTGCTCATCATTGAAGTCCGTTTAAACCATTCGTAAAGTTTGTAGGAGATTTTCTTTTTTCTTGTAATCATGAAAAATACTTGACAGTCTATACAGTTTTGAAAAAAGTATGCCTTAATTTTTGTATAGCCAGGAAAAGATGCAAAACATTTTTCTTCATATCTCAATTCTTTAATCCTTTATCCTTAGTTTAAAAAAAATTGACAACTCTACGTCTATTTTTTTTAACGTATATGTACAAGTCATATTAAATTCATGTCTTCAGACGAACTAACATAATGCTGAAAAAAAAAAATTCATGTGGACATATAGCTAGGTCTCTGAAAGTTATATATTCAAATTGATTGTTTATGAACTTAAAAAGTATTTTGTAGCATATTTTAATTGTTTGAATTAACCAGTGGAGGACCTAGGCATGAGTGATACTAAGACGTTCATGCCTAGGCTTAATTTTAAAATGAGGAGGGTTCAAATGCACCATACTTTTGTGCTCCAATTATGCTCCACGTTTTTATCTCTATTTTTAAAATCCGAACAGTCGATCCGAACCGCTCAAATTAATTATTACAATAAAATATACTTGGAGACCAAATTTTACATTTTTTAGAATTTGTTTACTATTTTTGTGTGTGGGTACAATATCGCTTTTTTGGATGATCGAGGATCTCCTGAAAACTGAGATTTTGTACCTACCAAAAAAATAGTAAACAAATTCTAAAAAATGTAAAATTTGGTCTCCAAGCATATTTTATTGTAATAATTATTTTGAGCGGTTCGGATCGACTGTTTGGATTTTAAAAACAAAGATAAAGACATGGAGCATAATTGGAGCACAAAACTATGGTGCATTTGAACCCTCCTCTTTTAAAATATAAATATCAGTCATTATATGTTTATTTGCTAAGTACGTATATTGCGAGGTTTGCCTAGGCTTGTAAAAGAACGTGTTGAGTTTGATAAATTGTTGGTAATTGTGTCAATGTGTATGTGGTTGTCTAGATTCGTCACTGGTATGAATGTATTAATTCGGTCAAAATTATTGAACGCATACATTTAGAAAGTAGAAATAAAATTATCAAATTTTTAAAAAAAATATGTTGCGGGTAATAGGGAATATTTGTAAATATTTGACTTACATGTAAATAAATCTGGATTCACTTTTTTTTTAATTAATATATTTGTCATCAGCCGTTGCTGACCGACCATAAAAAAAAAGGGAACGACTAATAGTCCCCTCCATTCTATCCCCTAAATGTCCCCCTAACTAACTTATCCATAAAAAAGTACAATGTGGACCACTAACTAACTGGAAAAAATATTAATTACTTGGTAGACCACTTAAATTTGAAAAAAAAATTACAACTAACGGACACATGTATGAACACTTATGCGCGCAAGTATTCATATATAATATATCAAGTATTCATACCTAAGATATTAAGTATTTAAACAAAAAACTGGACATCAACTTTCTTTTCTCTCTAGTTACACACTTTTTATATGTTTTTAGAAGTGGGTTTTTTTTCTCCGTTTAATCTAATCAATATTTCTAATAATCCGCGATGAATTTTTCAAATCTAAAACCACGAATATTTTCTACGTAATTTTCTCTTTCAAATGAGATCCATGATGAAGTACTTTCGGATTCTTCGTCGTTCAAGTACTCATATCTTGGCATGCAAGTATTCATACCTCAACGAGCAAGTATTCATACATTGTCAAGTATTAATACCTACTCAATAAAGAGCCATTTTGCTATTTCAAATTATTTAGAGAACACATTTGCCCGTGTAGTGAATAATTTCATAAAAGAATAGGTCTAATGTCCTACAAAATAATACACAAATTAATAAACTTTAAAAAGTATTCATACTAAAACTTAAAAAGTATTCATACTAAAACATATAAAGTATTCATAATATAACTTTCAAAGTATCATTACTATAAAATATTCATATTGCAAAGTATTCATACTAAAGCATATAACATATTCATACTAGAACATTGGAAGTAAACATAACAAAATCAATAAAATTAATCTTACTAAAATAATGTAAGTATTCACACTATAAGATTGGAAGTATTCACACTACAAGGTATGAATACTTGCTCGACGAGGTATGAATACTTGCATGCCGAGGTATGAGTACTTGAACGACGAAGAACCCAAAAGTACTTCATCATGGATCTCATTTGAAAGAGAAAATTACGTAGAAAATATTCGTGGTTTTAGATTTGAAAAATTCCTCGCGGATCGTTAGAAATATTGATTAGATTAAACAGAGAAAAAAAAATCCATTTCTAAAAACATGTAAAAAGTGTGTAACTAGAGAGAAAAGAAAGTTGATATCTAGTTTTTTGTTTAAATACTTAATATCTTAGGTGTGAATACTTGATATATTATATATGAATATTTGCGTTCATAAGTGTTCATACATATTGTGTCCACCAGTTGTAATTTTTTTTTTAAATTTAAGTGGTCCCCCAAGTAATTAATATTTCTCCTAGTTAGTTAGTGGTCCCCATTGTAATTTTTTTTATGGATAAGTTAGTTAGGGGGACATTTAGGGGATAGAATGGAGGGGAACAAAATCTTTACTCAAAAAAAAATATGTTATTGTTTTGAAGATTTTACAAAATTAGGATAGACAAAAAGAATTCGGACCTTTTATGATTTATTCAACCTAACCCAAGCTGATGTCAAGGATAAGTACCCAGATTTAAACTCTAGAACCAATTTACCATCTTAACAAAAACATTTAATCTTTTTTTTTTAATTTCCATATTTATTAGAACCGCACTATAAATAATCAAATTGTGGTATTGCATTTAATATCACACTATGTATAAGACTGAATCCATTCGATTTATAAAAAGGAGTGCATTAATTTAAAATTGTGGTCCTGATAAATATGAAAAATTTCAAAAATAAGGATAAATGGTTTATTTTTTGTAAAGATGGTAAATAAAAAAGTTCGAGATGAAAGATACGTAATACATATTTACTTTTTCTAGTTGCATTTAATGCGTAAGAGTTGATTGATGTGAATTTGGGGATGACGAAGAAAGGGGGATATTTGGTATCGTAATGCTGAAAATGTGTCATGAATTTGACTCGGGACTACTTGTTTTTCTCCATTTTAACACTGAAAAGGGATATGTTGTGCAGTTGTGCACCAACGTACAAGCACAACGAGCTATATAATCCCTTAGCCGACCGATCTTCTCAAAATTGCAGGAGAAAATTATAATTTTCAATTTATAAGAGGGTCTTACCCCTACCCTCAGTCAATAATTTGTAACAACTCAGAGTCCACGTTTTGCGTTTGTTCTTTTATGTGCGTAGCCCAAATTGATTAGCGACATGTCAAAATTTAGAGAACGAGATACGTAATTAGCGATAGTTCAAAATTGTAGCCAAAAACAGCAGAAAAATAAAATCAACTAGAAACATAGCCCAAATTAATGACTTATATCTTCTCAACGACATAGAGAGGCAATTACAAACAAACAAAAAAAGTCACCCTCAGCGACACAAAGAGAGACGACACAAAGAGAGAGGTGACCCCGCTACGTAAAAAAAATAACTGCGACATCAAAGAGGTTCTCCACTCCTCCGTTGCTAGTTGCTCACCTCCTCAAGTCCATTGACTGTTGTTCTTTGCGGTAAATTAGAATAGTGATTTTTTTTATTCTCTCTTGTACATAATTATCTAATGAGTTTGAACCTGATTAATTATTTAAATTTAATTCGATAATTTTTTGTCCTACTATGATGAAAATTTTGTATCCGTTCCCTAAATATCATATGCTCATGATGTAATGTACGTCCTAATCAAATAATAAGTATTGGAGTTGTCTAGCGCGGAATGGTTCACACTTTTTTTGTATATGTTTGAGTTACAAAGGAGTGTATAAATGGATCTAGTTGGAATACATATATCTCTGGTACAAAATCAGCTACCAAGAATAGTAGTTATTTTGAAATAGTGTTGTTGTTTGAACATTTAATTCAAATACATATTTGCTAATTTGAATAGTTCAAGAACAACGCTATTTTCACTAATTCAAATATACAATTCAAACCATATTTTTACTAATCCAAATAACACCATATACATTAATATTATTTTTACACTAATTCAAAAATCAGTATTTTCTCTCTATTCTTATCTAGTAATCATAATTGTTTTATTCCTGCACTAATTCTTGCAAGATCCAAACGTACTGAAAACAGACTGCGTCCCTGTATCAGTGGATAATCCATTGTTGTTTTTACATTAATTATTGGTTGCTATATGTAAATCACACAAATGAAGAAAACTGTATTATTCCCGCGAAACTTGGTGCATGGTCAAATATTCTCTAGAACGGGTATCATTTAAACCATTAGGACCATGATGTTTACAGGAATATTTGTGGAGCATATTGCTCCTCTATCTACCTACCTACCTACCAACTTGTGAACTCAAAAATCGCAATTCAAAATAATAAAAAAAAAAAAACTAATGAGGAATCATGCATGATCCAAGATTAAGATAATATATTTTATGTAGGGGACGCTGATTCGAAATAGATAGTTTGAGCAGAATATATATAATTTAATAATTTTGACCCTTATCTCATTATAAAAGAAAGAAAAACTAGCATATATCCTTCGCAACTCTCTTTATTTTTGTTCATACTAATTAATTAAGAATGCTTTACTAAAAGAAATAAAAAATATCCAAACTAATTAATAAAAGGTGCAACTTTTTTTTTGAGAAAAAATGGGGATCATGCCCTTACTAGTCCACAAATTACTGGTAAAATAAAACAAAACGCAAGCTCAATACATTTGAGCTATAGGAAAATAAAAAGCAGTAAGAAACGAAAAGGTGAACAAAACAAATCGAAGAGCATAGAAAATAAAAGAAAAGAAAAAAAGTCTAAGTCTGCTCCTATGGAGGCCTGTATTCATAGCAGGTGTATCAGAGTTGTTGCAAAACTTCATCTACCAATTCCAATTGATGTTTCGTGTTTTTCCTTACCTTATTGTCACTTTGCGGTTTTTTTTTTTTTTTTGATAAAAGTGGATGAACCACCTGTTTCATTAGAAACGATAATGTCTTACAAATCTCACGTACAAAAAGTAAACTAACTACTGAACAAAAGATCCCGTAAGTTGTGAAGCAACAAAAGGGATATCTAAGTCAATACTGAAACAAAAAGCTAATAAGCAAGTTTGCAAGGCAATATCATACAGACAAGTAATAACAAAACATAGTATCCAGTAATAACTAAGCAGCAGCAGAGGAACTGTCGTAAGAAGAACGTACTGGTATGGGTAGGACCGTAGGAGTATCAGTAGATGGAAGTAAGGCAGCATCTATTGCATCATATACTGCACAATTTCGTAGGTAGTCAGAAAGGTCTGACTCCTCTAACCTACAACATGGCTCTTCTTTGGTGTCCCAGTTGTTGTTTTCCTCTTCCAGGCTATTTCACTTTGCGGTTATACGATGACTTGACTTTATATCTCGATTACACATTACATTTTATGTTCTAACTTCTCAATCTAAATTTTCTAGATCTGCCCCGTCTAAGAATACTTTTGTTGGTATTACAACATATATATATATATATATCATAATTAATTTAGTCCTGCACAACCAATAACACTGCTAGCATTTCACTGTTTCTCTCTCTTTGGAGAAGCCTCCACAATCCCTTCATTATCAGCAAGCATCAAATATTTGTCTCTCCTAGTAAGTGTGGTGCACTCATACCCCAGAGCTTCCCCTATCTTACTTTGCACATAATTAGCCACCTCATAGGGACTATTCCATTGCTTCCCCAAGCTGTCCCCTTTGCTAGCATCAACCTTGTCCAAGAACTCCATTATGTAGCAAGGCCATGGGTTCATCACAAAGTACATCGGATCTAAGTACTTCTTCCCGCTAGCTGTTGTGCCATAAAATATGCTGACATGTGAAGTCAATGCAACGGGTATGAGGGGACGGTTTAGCTCTGCAAAAAGTGGGCTGAAACGGAGGAGGTATGATTCGCGGCACGTAGTTCCTTCAGGACAAACTACTATGTCACCTTCATTCAACAGATCTTCCATTTTCTTTCGGTCGATCTCCTTGTTACGTGTGAGCCTGATTGTTTTTATAGGAGACAGGATCTCTGACACACGGCTGACACTGTAAGTCGTGGCACTGACGTGGCGCCCGACTGCACCAGAGATGTAGAGCGGATCGAGCAGTGTGCGGTGATTGCAGACATATATCCGCCCCTTGGAAGGGTTGTCATTGTCGATTTCTTGTCTTGTCATGTCAGTGTCAGTACACGAGTGCTCATTTTGCTGAGGGTTTTTGATAATTTTCCTTGACACCATGCCAAGGGAAGCAAGGACAGGCAAATAGAGGTAATGCGGGAGGAGAAGGAAGGCGACGGCTCGGGTGATGCTAAGGGGGATGGATAGGGGAAGCCAAAGAAAGATGAAGAGGGATTTTGAAGGAGTTGGCCTTAGAGCTATCCTGCCATCATGAAAAATTAGGTGTTTTGGGTACCTTGACTTTGGAAGGGGTTGCCATTTCCTTTTATCAGCCTCACTAGCCATATACACCACCTAAAAGAGAAAAAGAAAAATAGTTTATCAAAAAAATAGTTTATGATAAACAATATATCTTTTTTCCCAAAAGGAAGAAAAGGAGCCACAGAGCAAGAGACTAGTATTTTTTTTCAAGCATGTGCAATCGTTTATGGCAATGAATGAGTTCATATATATAATCAAATCGAATTCTCATGTAAGCGTTGGATAGGGGTATCAATGGGGTGATGATATTAACACAATATATTTTTATTAACACAACAAATTCATATTTTTTTTTTATATGGACAAATATGTCCTTCAATTCTCTCTGGATACCATATCTTTTTTAAGATGAACTTTCTTTATGTTATAAATCACTGATCATTATTTATTTTATTTCCTTAACTAAACGTCTAGTCCTCTAGCTAGTAAACTCTTAAAGGGAATGTTTCATTTTTCAAATTTAAAAAGTATAGCAACAAAAATTTAAGCAATCATTTCTTGTAGTAAAAAAGAATAGTTAAAAACAAGTTTTAATTCTTTTTTAGTGACTTTAGTTAACTTAGTCGAATTTAAAATATTAAATATTTCATTTCTTGCATTACATGTCATTTTGTTTTTCTCACTTTTATTGATTATGCATTAGATGGTATGTACAAATTTTCCATTGTGGAGTTTAGAAAAAAAAGAATGGTACAAACCACATTCATGATATTATCAAGGTTCAATAAAAAAATTACTAAAAACTCTAGTAAAATTTATTTTTACATTTTTCATACCAACTATATATATTGAAACAAAAAATGACCGAAATACATATATAACAAAAGTTAAAACCTTGATGTACAGACAGTACAGTACAGCCAGACATGTATAGGTTAATTTTTTTTTAATTTGAAATTATTGTGTAAATATAAAAAAAATATTGTGCTAATATCAGCACCCGTATCAATAGGTATGACACGGTACGGGTGAAAGTATTTTTTATTCTATCATTACTCATTAAGATTATCTTATTGAATAACAAAATAGTAGAACGATGTCAACATAATAATTAATTTATTATTTTATACAAATAAATCATCAAAACTAATTAATTTCACATATAGTCAATCACATTATTAATATAAAACTAAAATACAAATGCCAACTAATATATTTTTTTATCAAAGCAAACAAATTGAAAACGCAAATATTTCTTTTTCATTTATATAACTAAAATACAAGACATACAAACAAAAATATGTTTAACGTTATCCTTATAACAAATATTATCCTTATAACAAAGGCATATATACACTTTCTCATCATATCATTTGTAACAAATACATCACTAATTTTTGTTCAAACATTATCATACAAAATATCACACAAATCAATTTCATCAATAGAGAGCAATATAAAATGTTAAATAAATTAATTTATCGTAAATAGCTCTTACATATATTCTTACAGGCTCGATAAGCTAATTTTTTTTTTCTTATCCATACCCTTACATATTACATTGACAAAAAAAAAATTACCCTTACTCATCTTATCGAATACGTATGACACGGATCGGATAAATGATTAAAAGAGTTTGAAACTCCTAAACACTTGGAATTTTGTTCTATGCATTTATTTTGATTAGTACAGATATTATAGAATTCCTATTGCAGTCACAATTCACATTTATTAGAGAAACGAAACAAAAAAAAGGTTCCTGCATTTCTGAAAGATGTAAATATATGATCGGTTTGCTTCTATCTAATTTAGGATTCCCTCATTTTTTTCAATGATATTTTTTATAAATAATTTTGCAGGACTAAAATTTTGACGTCAATAAATATTTTTTTAAACTCTAAAATCTATACAATAAAAAATAATACCGCATAGAAATTTTTACAAAAGATAGTACAATAGAATATTTGAAGGTATTGATGTTGTGATATATATATATATATGTGTATAAAAATATTTTAAATTTAACATTTTTATGAAATATAGATTAGACAATTAATGGGTTTCCTTTTAATTTATCGAAAATATATGATATGCATCAACCGATACGTGGGCGATGGACATCGATCGAGGAGCAACATTTTTATAAGAGGAGGGATCCACTTACAACATTTTGAATCTTACAACATGTTACAATATTTGTTTTTGTGATTTTCAAAGTGTCCAAATAGTCGATCTAAACCGTTCAACATGATCTCTATATTAAAATGTGCTTTGAGATCAAATTTTACATTTTTTTTTAATTTTTTTTAAATAAGTATTTTACAAAACTATTGTTTTTCAGTGGTCTAGAATTGTCTAAAAACATCAATTTTGTAAAATACTTAATAAATAGTAAAAAAAAAATTTAAAATGTCAAATTTGATCTTAAAGCACTTAATTTTTAGTATAGAGATCATGTTGAATGGTTTAGATCGACTGTTTGAACTTTGAAAATTACAAAAACAAATGTTGTAACATGTTGTAACTTTCAAATGTTATAAGTGGATCCCTCCTCTAGCTTCTTATAATTAATGTTGGCTAGGTTTAGTTAATGCAATCCCATTAACATTTTTTTTTTATTTGAAGCCCGTAGGCATAAGTATATTAACTCCAAAATCTTGAGTTACAATGTTCCAGTTACAACTCTGCATTCTTAAACACCAGAAGCACACTATGATTGAATAGTGTGTTACAACATAAATAGTGCTCTTACTACATCCATTTAATTACCATTAACATTTAACAGCTGGTGGGTTCCGCTTCCATCAAATCGCCCACGAGGAGCACATTCTTATAATTAATATATGTTGGCTAGGTTTAGTTAATGCAATCCCATTAACATTTACCAGGTGGGTTCCGCTTCCATATGACCTGTTCAAGATATATGTGTGCGTATTTAATTTGCATGAACATTAAAGCGGACGTGGATGGATCTTGAAGTGAATCGAAACGGAGCCCATCAAATTTAAATTTGAATCTAATAGACATTTCGGCATCTGTCACCATATCATATTAATTATCTAGGTTTGATTTGTAATTATAGCTTTCGGTCAAATTTCCTTTTAAAAAAGAAGTAATAGTTGCACGTATTATCTACAACTTTAATCTATAATCTCAAAGAATATTTATATTCAGTGATAAAAATTATTATATTTAGACTTATTGAAAATTAAAAATATATATTTTCGACGTAGTATTCAACAAGAAGATAATGAACGCTTTATACAACATATATAAATACTTGTAATTTCATATATAAACAACTTACACATTAAATATGAAGATTTTTAAAATACAGATAAGAGATGAAGAACTTGAAATAATAAATCGTTCCTCTTCTTTCTAATTACAAAATTTTGTTTAAAGCCTATGGTCTGTATGCTACTTCCAAACTGAAGTTGTTATGCTATTTATAGGGGGAAAAAAACAAATATTATTAAAAGGCTAATGAGTACACAAGTATTAACAAAATAACTGACCTTGCAAATTGAGAAGATGTCATGAGAAGAGTGCACTTGAAGCCCACCAAGCCCAACAACACCATTATATTGACTTTGTTTTGAATGCAACTGCACTTCCCTTTTCTCCTCTTCCATCAACCCTGTAAAATAGCCTCCAAATATTCTAATTTCTCTCCCAATCACCACCTCCACACCCAAATACTCCTTCAAAAACCCTTCCACCATAACCCTAGGCATACCACTAAAGCATATCCTAGTTTTGAACTTACCCAAAACCTCAAATGCCTCCAACCCAACATCCTCTAAAAAGTGCTTTGGCAAAACTGCCCTTCCAAGCCTAAATCCCTTTACTCTCAACCCACAAAATGCAACCATGGTCATGAGACGTAAACCGGCATCGTGGCTAAGGCAACATATCAACGGGTATAGTAGTAAAAGAAATAAGCCTCTTAGAAAGGAGCCTGCCTCTAAAGCAACAAGCATGAAGTAAGGAAATGTGTTGGTTGATCGTAGGAGGCCGCCTTCGAGGTCAAATACTAAATCGTGTGTAGCGCCGGTCATACCAAGGCGGTTGAGTGAAGGACACTTTTGTAATTTTAAGTTTGTTCCATGAGAAAACCTTAGCCTTCTTAGGAGGAGTCTGTAGAAGTAAAGGATTGATCTATAGAAGGCCTTTGAACACATGTTGTATTGCTTCTAATTAGTTATGTGGTTAACATTCAGGGAATGCGGTTTATATGATTAGATTCAAGCCTTCAGGGCATGAGAGACCAGGATATATATTGGCTGACTCTTTCTTTAATTTTTTTTTTTTTGAGAGTCATGGTAAAAGCTACCAACTCTTTGTTTAATTCATTATGGAAATATGTTAGGTGGACGTGGTGCACGGAATAATTTACCAAATAAGAAAGGAAGGAAGCACAGGTGGCTAGAAAAAAAAAGTCTTAGAATAATTGATTATTCAAAAGAGAGTTTGATTCCTTCCCACGACATGACAGCTTCTACGAAGATGTTTAAAAAAATTGAATTGAAAGAAATGGATATTGTATAAATGTAGTCTTGTCGTCATCTTCATTAATTATTATCATTATTGTAAAATTTATCAATCTATTATTTCAAACAAACACTTTACCAAATAGCGTTTTAACTCTCTGAATAATATACCAAATAGCGTTTTATATAATTTACCAACTCTTTGTTTAATTCATTATGGAAATATGTTAGGTGGACGTGGTGCACGGAATAACTTACCAAATAAGAAAGAGAGGCAACACAATTGGCTGAAAAAAAATCTTAGAATTGTTAATTATATAAAAGAGAGTTTGATTCTTTCTCACGACTTTACAGTTTCTATGAAGATTTAAAAAAAAATTGTATATTTCTCAAAATTTGAAACTTAGCATAAACTCATCCAGAGGAGGCACGCAAATCTAATCTGTATATCACTCGGAATAATATGTAAATTTTTAAATTAAAAAATAAGTAAAAAAAAAATTAGTAATCTGAGTGTCTCTTAGGCTACTTATTTTTTTACACGGAGACCTAATTTGTGTTTTCGTTAAGTTCCGCTAATTGAAAAAAAAAAAAAATGAAGGCTACTTCTTTATTTAATTAATCTAAATGCTAAAAATAAAAAAAATCGGAAAACTTTATAGCTCAAATAGAGCTGTACTGGGAGTTCAATAGGTTAAATTTCATACTTGTTTATAATTTTTTGAAGTAATTTGTAATTCGATCACATAACTCCACTTGTCGATTGTAAGAAGTATATAGGTGTAATTAAATTGGCCAGTTATATGGATTCGGCTCATAAGAATTTGAGATAGCACGAGTTATATTCGTTAAGTTCATTAATAAAACTTTTTAGCGTAAATGGACCAGTTATTCCGAAATTATTTAGCTCATAATTAAGCTCCTTAATTAACTCTGTTTTGACTTGTGAACTTGGTTTTTGCCATTTGTGACAGAATTGGTAGCAGGTATTTTTCTGTTAGGAAAGTATAGTTCTTTTATTTTAAATCAAGTCGTACGATTGAAAGCAGTCGTATTCAAACAGAAGAGCTCTTTGAATTTCAAATCAGATCGATTCGGCTCATTCATTCTATAGCAGATGGTGCGAATTGGAATATACAGGACCATATTTTATTAAAAAAAATTATGTAATATATAGATAAGGACTGTTTAATCAATTTGAATTGAAAGAAATGGATATTGTATAAATTTAGTCTTGTCGTCATCATCATTAATTATTATCATTATTGTAAAATTTATCAATCTATTATTTCAAACAAACACTACCAAATAGCGTTTTAACTCTCTGAATAATATACAAAATTTACTATATTTATTCGCCAGACGAGTCAATAATAAATAACTTCACAGGATAAGACTTTACAATTAGACATCTAATGCCCTCTCAAAATTACTCATAGATAGAAATAGTGATATATATATATAGAGAGAGAGAGAGAGTGATGCTATACTGCTTTGGAAAGTAAAGATGGTATTATACTTCTCACTCATATCTCTATTTTTAAAGTTTATATAGTTAATTCAAACTTCTCAACATGATCTTCGTATTGAAATGTGCTTGCAGATCAAATTTTACATTTTTTTTTGAAAAAAATTACTATTTTTTAGGATATTTGAAAATCATTGTTTTTCTAAGTCTTTTATTATTTTTTATTTATATGAGATGGGCTATCATGCTTTGGGAAATAAAGAGAGTGTTTTATTTTCTGAACATAATTTTTATTTCAAAGTTCTAATAATCAAATCGAATCTTCCAACATGATCTTCCTATTATGGTGTGCTTGGAGACCAAATTTTATATTTTTTTCAAACTTTTTACTATTTGTTTAGAATTTTTTAAAATCACGACTTTTCATTAAATAAAAAATAAAAAAAATTAGAAAAAATAATAATTTTCAAAAATCCTAAAAAAACAGTAAAAAAAATTTCAAAAAATGTAAAATTTAATCTCCAAGCACATTTAATACGAAGATCGTGTTGAGAAGTTCGGATTGACTATATAAACTTTGGAAATAGAGATGTGAGCGGGAAGTAAAACACTCTCTTTACTTCCCAAAGCATTGTAGCGTCTCTCTCTCTCTCTCTATATATAGAGAGAGAGAGGGGGGGTTGGCTAATATCAAAACATTTGTTCTAGAGACGTGGTGCAACCAATTAATTTTCTGATTTTTTTAATGTCCAAATAGTCGATCCAAACAGTTAGATGTGATCTCTATATTAAAATGTGTTTGGAGACCAAATTTTATATTTTTTTTTGAATTTTTATAATTTATTAAGTTAGTTTTAAAATCACTGATTTTAATAAACAATGAAAAAATTATGGATTATTGAAAATAACGATTTTAAAACTGACTTAATATATAGTAAAAATATTCAAAAAAAATAAAATTTGGTCTCCAAGCACATTTTAATATAAATTGAATATTGAACGATTTGGATCGACTTTTTAAACTTTAAAAATATAAAAACCGAAATATTTGTTTCATGACCCAGAAACAAATATTTTAATATTAGTCAACCTTATATATATCACTATTTCTTTTAGTAATTTTGAGAGCGCGTTAGATGTCTAATTGGAAACTCTTATACTATGAAGTTATTCATTATTGACTCGTCTGGTTAATCAATATAGTAAATTTTGTATATTATTCAGGGAGTGAAAATGTTGAAGTATTTGTTTGGAATAATAGATTGATAAAATTTTCAATAATGATGATGATGACGACAAGACACCGTTTATAAATACTGATAATCATAATAATAATGATAGCAATAAATGATGATATTAATAATACAAAGAATGATAAAAATGAATAATCGTACTAATAACTATTATTAGTATTATATCAATTATAATATTGATGATAAATATCAGAATTATTGCTATAAGATAATAATAAGATGTTGATTATTATTATTATTATTAAATAATAATAAGAGGGTGGTTACGATACTATGTATGGCGCAGATTATTGGTCTGCACTATGGATTGGCACTTTTATTTTCAAAGTTCAAACATTCAATATGTATGCTCGACATGATTTTTATACTGTAATTTACTTGGAGACAAAAATTTATATTTTTTAGAATTTGGTTTCGTATTTTTTTTTATATGAGTAGAAAAACAATATTTTTGGAATGGTCTAAAATCTTTATATCAAGTAATTTTTTACATATCTAAATACTTAAAAAATATATAAAACTTTGATCTTCATGTATATTTTCTTATAAAGATTATGTTGAATGATTCAAATAAAATGTTTGAATTTTAAAAATAGAGATATAAATTCATAGTAGGATCGATCTACAATATGCATAGTACTCTTAACCTCACTCAAATAATAAGTATTGCTATTAGTGCCCAACAATCATATAGCCCGATTGTGATATGATTTTATGGGCTTGTGATTATAAGTGCCCAACGGTTGACGTACGTCATGTATCCATCGCCATGGCAATCGGCAACTCGATCGGCATAGATTTTAATATACAAAATTGTTAAAAATGTGAACTATTGACATATTTAAATTCAAACCATCTTCTTTAACATGTTTAGATGTGTATAGCGTGGTCTATAATTACGCGTACTGCCTGGAATTAATATGGATTGTGTGAGGCGCTCATGTTCATACGGTCATGCATGCCTATATCTAAGCTGACGTGACCGGCCAGTTGTACAAGTCAAATAATTAATTAATATCTACAAATACCTGAAAATAACATTTGTTTTCTTCTGTAGATATGATTAATGCCAACTATTTCAAACTGAAAGAAAATACGTTTCTATTTTTTAATGAATCGTAGAAGGCTCTAAGTCCAGTATCCACATTTATTATTAATTATACTATTACTAAAACTAACATTACAAAATATTATTCAAATACTCATACTATAGTCACTACTAAATATACTACAAACATTTTTATACTTAACTAACACATTCAGGAATCTGACTCTGCTGCTTTTATTCCACAAAAGCAGGAACTTGTTTTTACCATCTCAACCATTCAAATTCGTTGAGATTTGTGCATGAAAAAGTTTCTTTATCGAGAGACGTGAATGAAAAATTTTGAATGGTTTGGATGGTAAAAACAGGATCCTGCTTTTATTTAATAAAAGCAGCAGAGTCAGATCCCACATTCGGACTTTGAGAACTACTTCGTATATATATCTTGCCTTCAAACATTTAATTAGGGTAGTGCTATATTCAGGACATTTTTTGTAATTATGAGAGCTCGGACATTTTTTTCTCTCTAAATACCTATGTTACCCTTTCATGTCTAATTAATGGAAGAAGTTAATAAAGAAATGTATCTAATTATTGAAAGAAATTAATAGAGGAAAGTAATTCCTTCCTTCCGAGAGGAAAAATCTCACGTCTCGAATTTCTCTTGTATCTAATTGCAAGTGTTTTCTCTTATTTGTATTTGATTATAATACACAAATAATACCTCAATTGCTGGATAAAGTGCAAAAAAAACCTTTATATGCTAATAACATCTTGTTCAAATCCATAAAGTGCAAAAAAAAACCTTTATATGCTAATAACATCTTGTTCAAATCCATCTCCTAAATATGTTCCTACGGTTAGAATCCAACATTTCATTAACTCACACACTTTAAACAAGTACAAACTATAGAAGGTCGAAACTATTGAAAAATGTCCCTCAAAAATACATCAAATGGAAAAAAAAATATATACCCCAAACAAATATCAGAGCAAAAGAAAAAGAAAAAAAAAGAGTATCTAGATGTCAAATTTTATTCCAGTAATTATTAAAATACATGTTAGAAAAAAAAAATTATGTAAATTGGAGCAAAAGAGTTGTGAGGGGGGTAGCTAGGGAGGAGAAAGGATATATGAGATAAAAAAAAAAAATTATCTTTATTAACTTTTTTCTTAAATAACATTCTCATTTAATAAGACATATTAGAGAGAGACTTCAGTAAAACAGGTAGTAAAACAATTATTTAGAGAAAAAATTCTCACAGCCCTCAATATTATAAAAATTGATCTCAAAATACCACTCCCTAAGTATTTACCAGCCTTCCTATTTATACTACATCAAAATCGGTGTTTGATCTTTCTAGAGAATTCTTAATAAAAGATCACCAACTATATTATACTCATTTATAAAATTCCTGCCACCGACTATATAAGGCGGTTTACATGATTCTTGAATATTCTACAATAAGCTAATGGGCTTTTGGGCCTTAGTTCGGTGCTGAACTTCAACATAAACATTTATGTATGTCATACGTGTCAATAGAAGTTTCGCAAAGTCGCAACTGGTACTGAAAAGAATGGTTTTAGACTTTTAGTCCCTCACGCGGCCTCCCCGATTGTTACCTAGATATTTTGTCGTCAATGCAATGCAGCTTTTGTCAGTGATTAGTCTCAAGTTCTAGCAAATAATAATACATAAAAAGTTTCATAACACACATTTAATTTTATGAAACAGTTGACAGTCAAAACCAGAAAAATACTGCTGTAACAACATAATTAAACACCCAATATACGATAAAGTAAGTTACATGAGAGTTATGAGCCAGTTTATTAGTTAAATATTTCATTTAGAAATGCAGGTGAATCAAGCTCGAACGAATTAGTTTTAGCTCTAGTGTTATGTGATTGCAAGGCAAATTGAGTCAAAATCTAGCTAAAAATCAATCGAGCTATTAAACACGGACTAACTCGAACTCGATTCAAGTTTGAGCTTTAAACATGAGTTTAATTATTAGAGCTTTAATTTATTTTAGTATTATTTAAAGCTAAAGTGTAAGAGAAGTAATAGTTATTCTTTTCGAGATAAAGTTTATTGAATTATCAATCATTTGTTGATCTTATATAATATTTGAAATATATATATATATATATAGAGAGAGAGAGATGGACTTGGCTAAGCCATGGTGTAAATGTGTTTGGTGCACCATGGCACAATATCTCCATTTTAAAATTCAAACCACCAATCCGAACCACTCAACATTATCTCCATATTGAAATGTGCTTGGAGACCAAATTTTACATTTTTTGAATTTTTTTTACTATTTATTAAGCCACTTTAAAAATCGCTAATCCGATGGTCCAAAATTTTTTACTGTTCACAGTGGATCAGCAATTTCAATGTGGCTTAATAAATAGCAAAAAAATTCAAAAAATTGTAAAATTTTGTCTCCAAGCACATTTCAATATAGAGAATATTTTGAGCGGTTCGGATCGGCTATTTGAACTTTGAAAATTGAGATATGACGTGAAGTACAAACGCGTTTTACACCATGACTTAGCCAAGTCCATCTCATATATATATATATATATATATATATATATATATATATATATATATATATCCAAAAAAGCGAGAAGTTAATTTTATAAAATAATTTAGGTTTAAACTGATTGCTCAACTTTTGTTGATGTAGCTTTTCGACATTTCTAAATTTCGTAATTTTCAAGTGCATTGGATTAAATGACACTAGAGCACAATGTACATCGTAATAACAAAAATGCAAGGACAAACCAATAATTGCATATTGAGTTCGATAGATTTTATTAATTTAAATAGGTCCACTAGGCCATTACAAATTGTACTTATTTACCACGGGTAATTCAAATGATTATGGCTGTGATAAAGCACTGAAATGGAACTTAAAATTTCAATATAGCTGCACCACTTGAGGGCTTGGATGCGAATACATAGAGGCCGAGATCGCTCTTACTAATCACACCCTTCTCTATTCTTGATTGATAGAATGACTCCTGACATAATTTAAAGTTCAAGAGAAAGAAAAAAAAAAAGGTACAATAGCATATAATTTTCAAGAAACGATAAAACCAAACTTGGCAGTACTTAGCAGTTTTAAACAGTTTCTACTATTTTACAACCCAATTGGGTTCTTAATTGCTTATCATAGCAAAGCATGGAGAAGTTTAGTTCTTTGAAGAGACATTAATGAAGTGTATTTGGTCCAACAGGTAAAGATTTGCTTCTGCTTAATGCAAACTAGAGCAGAAAGGTTCAGAGACACCAACCCAATACAACTTTTGTAGCTAATAACAAAACCCAGAAATAACGAAACAGATTTTTGGGAAGGATCCACTCATTTGCCACATCTAAATGCAAATCGACAAACCAATCAACCTTTGCTTAACCAATTTCCAGTGCAACCAGCTTTAAAGCTCTTAGATAAATAACAACTATTTTGTAACATTTTTTGAAAGGATGCCCTCTATTTTGAGTAATTGCAAATAACACCCCCCACGTTGGACAGTAGGAGGAGGACCATAAGTTGCACATACCTTTAAATTGAGGATGAATTGAGGGACTATGGACTCTTTGACTAAGGCAACAGCACAGCCACCCCAGCCGGCACCTGTCAAGCGGGCCCCAAGTGCTCCATGTTCTCTGCACACCTTTACCAGCTCCTCTAACTCAGGACAGCTGGTGAGACAGAATAAATCATTAATATCAACTTTTAAATGTGAACTTTATAAAAGAAACAGTGCAGGTGCTAGATTGGTAAAATGATCTGAAGTTTTTTATTCCCCGTGCACTGCATTCTCCAATTGTCACTGCTCAATATGTTTTTTTAAACATATTGATATTTGCAAAAGAGACATATATATAATAAAAATCTCAAGGTCCCTTGTGTAAACATTCATTGCAATGCAGTAGAAGAAACGTGTGCATATAGCTCAAAGGTGGTATACCAGTGGAACAGTTAAAAGTTGGGCACATGTCATAATTAACGAAAGACAGAAAATGCTGTCTTCTTGGAAAAATAAAAAACTAAACGTACAAGTTGAACACGGAAAGAGAGGCACTGGTTAAAAAAAAAAAACTAAAATTCAAAGTTAATTAAAAAGTGCATTTATGCACCTGCATTCATAGAGTACACTGCAGCTATAGTGGCTTTCATTCATGAGGCCACCTAGCTTCTTCAGTGTTTCTTCTTCACTGTGTACCAAAATAATAAATGATAATCTAATTAGAAATAATCAAAAGGAAAATAAAAAATGGGGGCACTGACAGAGAGAAAAAAAAAAGGAATATTATCTAAGTATTGAATTTGCACACCAAAAATTCATGGTAGAAGAAGTTCTTATTGGTACAACGAATTGGACAAAACAAGGATTTAAATTAGATACTTCAAACCTCTAAAAATAATTACCCGAGCTTTGACAAGACAGCGTCTTTAAAAGCATAAACCCTCCTTGCTTCGGAGTAGACATGAGAGGCACGCTAAGAGGAAAAGCACGAAACAGTTGTTAACAAAATCTTCAAGCACAATTCAAAACAAATATTGTACTGGTAGCCAAATCCCAGTACAACCTAGTACTAAATACCAACTAACAATTTCAATTTCAGCCAGTAATTGTTGGTCTTAGACCTCACATACCTTATTTGTACATCAAATTCTTTGACCGAAAGCAAAATATTTACAAAAGAACACAGACCGGTCAAAAGTTTGGGTAAACAGGTAACAGCATAATTATCAGTACATTTTGTTTCGTGACAGAGTTTTGACTTATTATCGTACCTGAAAGAGCTTAAAATGCTTAGCAGCTCTAAGCACATCAAGAGATGTTTGCGAATTTTTAAAGATTGATGTGAGACTTTTTTGTGTGATTTTTTCGATGTCTTCAGCTGTGTACGGCTCTTCATGTAAAAGCTCCTGAAGTATTCCATTGCATGAAATTATTCAAATAAGTTCCAACTATATTAGCAGAATATTTTTTTCCCTTTATATATTACAAAATTGGTCATAATATAAACCTTAACAGCAACATTGGGATCAGAAGAATCACTGTTGCCAGCAAACTTCGTGCACAAACCCTCAACATCTGATAAGGTTTTGACAGTAGTAATGGCCTCTTCTGGCTTCATCCCTAGCTTTATAGCAAGAATAATCTATACACACATGCACGCACACAAAAAAATGAAAAAAATTGAGTTTCCATTAGATAAGAATATTAGGCACTCAGCAAAACCTAGGGCCCGTGTTGTTACACAGGTTTTGAAAATATTAGAAAGCCACGCGTGTCGGAAACCAAAGTATAATTTACAGGAACCCATGAACAAATAAAACCATAAAAAATCACAGAAATGTTGTAGACATTGGGTGCTTGATGCAATCCACTAGAATCTAAGAGTTGGACCATTGAAACTTTCTTGCACATTAATAATATGAGGAAGGATCAAGTTACACCTTTTTTTTTTGACATATTTTGACATCTATCATTTTCAAAGTCCAAATAGTCGATCCAAACCGTTCAACATGATTGATATACTAAAATGTGCTTGGAGATCAAATTTTACATTTTTTTGAATTTTTTTACTATTTATTAAGATGGTTACAAAATCGTTGTTTTCGGACCATTGAAAAACAACGATTTTGTAACCATCTTAATAAATAGTAAAAAAAATCAAAAAAATGTAAAATTTGATCTCCAAGTACATTTTAGTATATCAATCATGTTGAACGGTTTGGATCGACTATTTGGATTTTGAAATTGCAAAATTAACCTATAAAAAAAACGGTGTCATGATGTGTCAAAAAAAATGGTGTAATTGGATCCCTCCTCTAATAATATTTACATACTATTTGAGATTAAAACAATGGCATTCTATGTGTAGCTTATTAGTTATTTAAATCAATGATAAACTTTTCAACGAAAAAATAGTATTAGGGCAAAAGCAAAAAAAAAATTGAAGGTCCGAAAATCCAAAATTTATTTAGAATATTATGCTAAAACTTCAAGTTATGAGATTTAAGAGAATTTTTAAAGCCACGCATATAAATTAGAACAACTTCAAGCCTCTTCTTAATTAAAATAACTTTGAAGTTGTGTGCCATTGCAGTTCGAGAGATGGAGTTCTTTCCTTTTCTACACATGCAAATTATCCAAAACAATGAAAGTTCCAGCACAACTTGTTTGGGACTGAAGGCTTGGTTTGTTGTTGTTGTAATGAAAGTTTCAGCACAACTGGATTTTAGGAAAACCAACAAATCTGTAGCCTTTAGCTAGTTTTGCATGCTTTGGCTTGTGATGGCTTTGTTTAAAGCATGCAAACAGCTCATGACTTATTCAAAGGCCCTTAGAGGGCAACGCTAGAGTAAACAAAGAAATATATAATAAACAAATTACAAAGACTAGTACCATAACAGTACTATCATTTTTCTCAATTTTTATAGTCAGTTGTAATTATACTCTTATTTTGCATAAAGCATATGCAATTTTCAAAAGCAGCGAGTTAATCAATTGCTTTGCATTTTACTTCATGAGACTTGAGACAAACATTAGGTTATAGTCAAACATCAATAAAAAATTAAGTGCCAAACAATTGGGTGTATCATTTCTGTCTTATAATATATAGAATTCCCTCGAAAGCTGCACTCAGAAAATAACAGAAAGACAAAAGGCTGATACTGTGGCATTTTGCGACTTAAAAAGAGAAAAAAATAATAGTAATGGAGCTTACAGCTGCCAAACGGCACTCGACAACTCTATTGTTGTAATTGGTCGCAGCAGTAACTGCCTTCTGAGATTCAGCCAGTGAGTGTGCAATTACAAATGTCCCCCCAGCTGGCAGCTGTACATCAGTTGCACGGATTGGGTTAAAATCTATCAGCTCCGCAAACCCAGTCTTGGCCATTACTGATATCGCCTGTCAGAGGAAAATATCTATGTTTCAACTTAGTAGATAGAAGAGAAAGAAGAATAAAAAGAGAAAGAAACATGTAATACCTGGTCCATGCCGCCAGATTGTGTGCCTATGTGGCGTTCACATTCGCACGTGAACTGTGCAACTTCTTTCTAAATTGAATCAATAGTGCAATAGGAGTGGTTGCATCAGTAAAATAGATATCTTGATTATCATGAGCTATTGAAAAATATATAAAAGCCCGAAAAATACTTGCATTAAGTTACCTTAGGAAAACTCTTTTCAAGAACAGCCATTATAGCAATTGTAGAAGAGCAAACAAATGCAGCGGAGCTTGACAAACCAGACCCTGGGAGTAAAGTAAGGAATTAACAGGGTTAAAAGGCCGTTGGGATCTCACAGTCATGATACTTCAGAAATAATCTTTAAGTCTTATCCATACTCCAAAGAGTTTCAGTTTGTAGAAACAACTGCCGTAAACTCAGTATTTTTTTTTTTTTTTAAAAAAACAAATTTCCAGAGATATCAAAACAGAACCATGATCTGTAGTTCTGTACCTGTTGGTACGGTACCATCAACAACCACATCGAGGGAAACAGGTCCCACATCAATTCCTTTCGACCTTGAGTACTCATAAAAGCCTTTGTACCTACAAATTGATAAATAGTATTGAATTTCTTCATCAAACTAAGAGATTGCATGTAAAACAACACAGGGACAAACTAACAAATGGCAGAAATGGTTATAAAAAGATAAGCTCAGAAGATCAGAATTGAAATGCAATATGTTTATCTCTGCAAAACCCCCCAAAGTACATACTGAATATCTCAATAGAAGGAAAAATAATTTAAAAAAATGGCACCAGCCTATAGTGGTACCAGTTTGTAATGTCATGTACAGTATTGACGCCATACTTCAACTTTATTTTAATTGTCTTAAAGATTTATTAGAACTCATAATAGTTTGCTGCAGGAACCCAGCAAAACGGTATGGTAACAACCCTGCCAATAGATGCACAAGATGCCAATAGAAGAACTTAAACTTGTAAAGAAGAAGATAACAAGGAGACAACAGTAAGCATTTATTTGTACACTAATGGGACTTTATGGACTTACCCGCAAATGAAATAATGCCCCCATTTATGGTTCTTCAAATCAACTTCCTGAGAAACAACATGTCTCTTAGTTATATATGCATCTCTTCAACATTGAAAAGTTAATAACATAAATATATAATTGATAAAAAAAATGGAAGGTTTAATGTTACAAATGCTCCAAAAAAATATTTAAAGCAACAATTGAAATAATGTCTCCTGCTTATGCTTGATGACTTGGGCTTTTGTTGGCAAGGAACTAAGTATTGTACCATTCTTTTTTTTTTTTTCATTACTAGAATCAAACGCATTTTTGAACATTTTCGTCATTATCACTACCTTTTCAGTTTTCCTTCATGACCGATGTAAGTACTAGATGGATATGCCACTGATCTGTAATAGCTTTTGTTTTTGTGATTCTTCTGAAGAAATCAAATAACAAAAATGCTAGTAAAGGTACCAGCTTTATCAGAACTTAAAACTTTTTATATTTACCCACCCAACTCTGCAATCAAGCCTCAAAACTGCCATTTTGTGTTAATTGCACTTCTATCATTATTCTAAAGTCTAAACCATAACTTTACCCTCCACTGTATAATTACAACTAAAAAGCCAAAAAACGAAAAAAAAAAAAAGAAGAAGAGTAGTAACAAAAAGAACTAAACTAAAAGAATAGTAAAAACCTGATCAGGATCAGCAGGGTAAACGCAAATAGGGTACTTATCATTGACATTGGCAATGCGAAGCTCCTTGCTGTGAGGGTTCTTACGAATGGCCACGATCATGTCCTGCCGAATAGCCATGGGTAGGACAGAGTACCCCTCATAGTCTATGTGCTCACCTATCAAGTTGACCCTGCCTGCCAAATTAAAATAATACAAGTAAAAACCTTTTGAAGAAAGGCCAAGTGGTACTTAGCTCCTTTGAAGCTTCAGAAACAACACTATGCAAATTTTGCGTATGAAGGCTACTAAGGGATTCAGTTATCAACATTTTCCTAGTGATCAGTTAATATATACCAGGAAATAATAACATGACATTTAGCAGTCTTAATGGAAGGTTCTGGAATATTGAATGAATATATGAACACTCGCATAAAATTATTAAAGAGCAACTTGATAAATACTATTTTTTAATTTTGATAATGAAATAGGGGAAAACTAAAAAACAGTCTTTGCAATGATTGCTAAGAGAAATATTGTATGCCAAAGTAACATTATATGAATTGTACAACACCTTAATTACACACTTTACAATGTTAAACATGTATATTGACAAAAATAATAGCATGGCTGGTTTTTGAATAATTCATGGTTTGCAAATGAACAGGCCCTATAACAACCATGCCATCATAGCCCCAAAAGGCAAAATTAATTCTGGTGCCCTGTCAGAAGGAGAAGCCCGTAAGTTAAATATCTAGTTTGGGACTTTTCTGGGCCATGAAAATTTTAAATTCCAAATTTTGCTAAGTCCATCGGAACTTCAGAAGCTTGTAAAAAGTAAACTTAATAGTAGTACTGCAAAGTGCAAACCACATGACGGTATTACCCTTAAAAGGATAAACATTTTTTCCTCACCATTACCAATGAGATGACCAGTAATTTAAAACTGCAAATTACAGTGGGGACCCCAATTCCCGATACACACAGGATTGGTCAAAAAAAAAAAAGTCGCTCCTTTCTTATCATTCCAGCAAGTAATTCTTTAATCAATTTTTTCATTATCCACCTTTAATCAACTTGAAAGCGGAGGACTCGTCTCCAAAACAGCAACCAATTATTAATTTTACCAATTAGAGACAGAGGGGGAATGTTGAAAGGAGAACAGAATTGACGTCAAATACCAGGAGAGCGGGCGTATAATTCAGGCTCTTGTTCGTACAATTCGACGAACTTGGCCTTAACGCGGTCGAACCGGAGCTGCGCCTCCTCCAGCTGAGACCCCTCGCCGTAGACCAGCTCTAGCGATCCGTACACCGGGACCACCATCTCCTCGTCGTGCTGAAGCGCCATGTAGTAGTAAAATTGTCAGAGGAATCGATCTCTCTCTGAATTTCTCTCTTTGGTTCGAAGCGCTTGTGATGGTATCTGAAAGCGACAAATAGGTATTGCCAAAAAAACGGTGGCAGTTTTTGGAGGTGGTCCGAAGCAGGGAGAGAGTACAAGGATAAAAACGAGTGCTGATATGTCGCCTGTTAAGTTGTCCCGTTCGCACGAATCTTTTTATCTCCAGTATATAAAACTGGACATATCCATTTAATTATTGTGTTTGTACATAAATGCCGCGGCAATGTTAGTTATATCATCAGGGCCTAACAGCGTACTTTGATAAGTCACCGGTTGGATCGATGATTTCTTTGACCTAAAAATAGTAAAGGATTGAAATATGAATTGGGAACGATAAATATGTGATGTGAAAAAATAAATATATAACATTCTTAACAAAATACAATATTATTTTTATTATTTTTCTATAATTTATAGCTGATAAAATAGTCACATTTAAAATATCCATGCTATTTATAAAAAATATTTTGACATTTCAAAAATAAGAATATCTAAAATTGACATAATGGAGATAAAGTTACATAAATTTTATATATATTAGCACAGAAATGTTGATTTTATCGTTCGGAAAGCGATTGTCTATTGGTTCATCCGCTAGTATAAAATTTGAGAATTCACATGCAGAAGTTTGATATTGTAATGTATTGAAAAAATGTTAATTATGTCCAAATTTTAATTCGGCCAAAAGAATGAACCATGTACACATTTAAATTTAATTTGTACGTGATTCATCCTTTCAAACACATCAGAATCTGTGGGTGTGAATTCTCAATTTTTATGTGATCACTCAGACGAGTCTTAGACGATTGCTCTGGCACGTGAAAAATATTTTTCTTAAAAATTAACAATTAAATTTTTTTACCATAAGAGCCTAGGGGGGGAGGCAAATTTACATATTTTTCTCTTTTGTAGTTTATTTTATTTTGCTTTAATTAGTACATTGTTGTAAGTTATTGACTTATTTCAGAATAAAAAAGCGCGTTGAATGAATAAGGCCATAATTATGTTTTAGTACAATATTTTGTATATTTTAAGAGCACTGGTATTCAGTTTATACACTTTAATGTTCAATTTATAAACTTTATTTTAAATAGGATATGACTATCTAATTCATAAAATTTGACAGAGAAATGGTCGGAAATTATAAAATTTAATTGGGAAGGAACTTGAATTGGTTTATTGAATTAATTGAAATACATGTTGTATTGTCCTGTTTAAAAATGTTATTATTTATTTTGTATGTTCTTCATTTAATTGAGCTTGGCTTGAACATTATTGATTTAATAATGATCAATGGTGGATCCATGTGAAGTAAAAAAAATTTATAATTATACATAATTTTCTATATAATTTGAAGAAAAATGTTATGAATAATGTAAAATTAACCTAATATTCAGTATGAAAATTCATGTTTAATTTCCATAACTCGAAAATCTGACTATGTTCCTAATTATAATAATGATAATAATATAAGCAACGTCTTAACGTTTTCTAACTTACCCATCAAGGTTCTGACCTCTTCATATAAAGCGTTTTGGGTTGCTTTGATTCTACCGGTCAACTCTATTTTTTATTTTTATTTTTTTAAATTACCTAGACCAGGATAGATGTATGTATGGCTCCAGATTCTTTTTACTGTTTGGAGTTTGGACCAGCCAAGCCTCGGTCCTTGTTTTGTAAGTTGTAACGGTGTATTACGGAGTTTCTTTCTCGATCGGAACGTGTAACTGGTCGGAAATGGAGATGAACAAAGCACTGTTTTGGAATATATGCAGCGAGCTGAGTTGGCAACATTTATCTATTTAAATCATATGACGTGACTAATTCCATTAAAAAATATAATTATTATTTCGAATATATTCTGTAATCTGGACGCAATTAACAAGGGGTTGTAAGGTTATTTGGCTAGTAATTAACTACATATGCTACAGTTCTCAGGGATTATCTGAAAAATCAGTATTTGGGTTTATTTATCAAAAGTAAGACATACGCATGAAACAGCAAATTGGTGACGTGTTGCCAGCTGATACTGTTAGAAAAAGAATGGTGATTTTTTTTTACTCGACATGCACGGGCTAGATACTGAACTCCTGATTAAATGTTTAGCATGTTAAAACAAGTACCAAACTACTACAGATTTTGTCTAAATATAACATGATTTATTGATGCCCTTAGCAATTCTGATGAAGGTAAGCCTTCTTACCTAATCAACTCAATTGCAAACCGAACCCTTTATTTTGTATAGATTTCATAGAAAAGGTTCGATTTATTATAAGCACATTCAATTTTCGTAACATCTCCTATTTAGCTCTGAATTGTGAAAATCTCGTTGCATTCACGTATGGTGTTAGGTGTGCGCTATTCATGGGTTTTTCATTATTTAAAGGTTGTAAAAGAGGGGTCGGCGATGTAGGTGCTTTAATGAAGTCATGCACAAAAGTTGAAACTATTGTAAACGCTGGACACATGTTATCCATTATCTTCTGTCTTCCTAGTGAATATTTATACTGCTACATATATGGATAGGCGGTGCTTTATGAACTTTTATCAGCATGTATGTGGTTGCATAACCAGATCCAAGGCATGCCTTGTTGCTGACCTCAACGTTACCTGCTAATGTTGATTACCACAGGTAAGTGATACAGGTAAAAACTTCAGTATGGGTAAATTAAGAAAAAGTAAATTGTTATGGGACATGAGTATATTTTTACAAAAAGCAAATCAAGGCTTCCAGGAAAATTTAAAAGGAGAAACGAAAATAGTTGTCTCCAAATATGCTGAAAAGGATGATATATGTAGTGATTAAGTTATCTCCACAGCACCTATACAAACCTGGTATTCTACGTTAACAAGACTTAACTAGTTTAAATAAAAAAAAAAAAAAGACTTACCTAGTAGAAAACTCAAACCCCTCAAAACAAATATTGCTTGAATCCAATGGGTTAGAGTGCAAATTTTCGCCAATATTGACCTCGTCAGAATTTAACCCCTGTGCCAAGCTCTCCATCTGGCCGATAAACCTATTCAAGCCATTTTCCACAATATCAAGGACCTCTTTGCAAAATGAACTTTTAGCCATTAACCCCACCAGTTTCCTCCAAAGTCTTCCATTTTGTAAGTTACCACTCTCTCTCACTGCATTTTCTCTCTCATCCTTCGCATACTTTGTCCATCTCTTCAATATGTATTGGCCCGGCAGATACAAAATATTATTATTATTTAACACCTTTAAAGCATGCATGCACAATATCCCCGTTGATTCAAATTTCTTACAACTACATGAGACCTTGACCTCTGACGGATCAAACTGTAATATACCCGTGTACGATTTTTGAGGCACCGAGACCTGGTAAGTGGAAACCGATCCATTTACAGCTAGAGTTTCACAGACGCATGCCAGCTGACTCTTGTATTCATGCTCAAAATCCATGTACACCGTCCGCGTGTATGAATCGGCTGCCTCAGCCAGCATTGGTATGTTCACTAGCAGTACAGGCCTGGTACACAGGATTTCTAGGTCTTCAAGCAACTCCTTTTCTCGCAATTCAGCAATCGATTTGAAGTATTGCACCATGAACTTGCCTAGAGGGAGTTTTCGGTAAAAGTATATCCTAAGAAGATTCCCCATGATCACGTACCAGTTCTTCGATGACATGGAACCAGCAAAGGAGCTACACAGGAATGGTGGGGCCCACTTCTGACGAACATTGAAGACCTCACTAAACCAGGAAATACCATTTAGAGAATATTTCTCCAATATATTATCCCATCCTTTACAAAACCCACTTTCAGTTTCATATTCAAATCCGTAAATCAAATTTTCAAAATCCTTTCTAAAACCTGAATCCTCGCCAAAAGCTTGAGCTTGGACATGAATGCATGCACTATTAACAACATGCCACGAGCAGATACGGTGGTTTGCCATAGGAACGGCTGCAGTTACCGCTTCACTTACTGCCACAGAGAAATCTGTGAAAATAGTTTCTGGTTGTTTTCCCAACATGGCGGCCAAAAAGGTCTTGAAAAGCCACATAAAAGACTGGACAGTTTCATCCAAAAGCAGTGCCACCACCAAAGACAATTACTTGTTTATGGCTATTTATACCAATAAACAGTGCCACAGGAAGGTCATACAAGCTTGAATGATATGAGGTTTCGAAACATACAGTGTCACTGAAATAGGTATAATCAACCATAGACCTGGCATCGGCCCAGAAACAATTGAGCCTCTCTCTCTCATCCAATTGCACCGCGTAGAAAAAATTTGGTTCTTCCAGTTGTTTCCTTTTCAAGATATCAAGAATAAGCTGTGTATCTCCTTTTTCTAGACCTCTTACCCTCTTTGTGCTCAGACAATTAGTTCCTGCTACCACTGTTGTACCTGTTCCTGTCTTGGCTGTGGTGAATTCCTTTACTGGGTCAGGTCTGACCCCGTAGTAGAAATCTGACTCAGAAAAAACTGGTCGTTCTTTCTGAATCTTTTTCCGATGAGACCTTAATAAATATGCTTTATCGGGGCTAGCCAAGGGGTGGTTGTGCTCATCGAAAAATCTCTTCACAACCCAAATATTTTCTCTATTAACTGTAAATTCAATTCTTGCAAGGCAACAGGTACGCTCTAATGGTCGTGATTTTTTGGTTATGTGGGTCGGATGAGGCTGCCTTTTTCCCTCGTTGCTGCACATGTAGTGCCGGCATTGTACAGACCCATCTTTTCTTCTAGAAAGATGCCCCTTTCTCACACTAAAACCCCTTTTTCGTGCATATGAATTATAGAAATTGAATGCTTCTTCTTCTGAGTAGAACACCATGCCAACTATTGGAAATCTGGGGTCGATTTTCGAATATGAGTTTACTTTTGTGTTTGGGTTCGTGTTCAGGTTTGCAGTTTTGGTTAGGGGATTTAAAGGTGATACTGTTACGCTTGAAATTTGAACCTTGAAATTGTGGTTATGTTCAAAGTTTGTTGGGCCTGCAGCTGACAATTGGCTGAAATTGGGGTTTCCCTCTGAGGTAAAAGCTTGATTTGTCTCCAAATTTTGAATTTGATATTCTAAAATTAGAATCGGTTACTCTGTGCTTTATACTAGTCTGGCAGCAAAAAATGCCTTAAAAATGAAAATTACTAGTTCAAAGTTTTAATACTGTTCAGAAGTTGCGAGGCATCGCGAGCAGGAGAGAGAGAGAGAGAGAGAGAGAGAGACGCGCGGTTCGGCTCGAAGTGGTTGCTGCCCGTGGTAGGAACCGGAGCTCAAGAGGGCAGCGGTGATCGGTATCGGAGCACGAGGCTGTCCCCTACTCTATAGTGGTGGAAGTGATGGAGCCAAGGTGCTCGAGTGAATGCCGCCACTTCCCCGTTTCAGTAAAAGGAAAACCAGTCGGGGATGGAGAAGGCGACAGTTTGGGTCCTCTGGGCCCTGGGGCACAGGATTCTAAATTCTACGAGTCAATTTTACAAGGGGGAATTTCACGTATACCCATCAAAAAATTTAAAATTATGTAAGTCCTCTTCTAAACTTTAAAATCTCACAAATTTATCCATTTTATTTTTTTACATTAAAACTCATTCTAAATTTTTAAAATACCTATTTTCATTTTATTAAAAGCATATAAAGTCCATCACACTCAAATTTGAATCTAAAGAGTTCCTCTTCCGTCTGATCTGAGCGCATTGCATT